>PVJX010036998.1:0-17072 GCA_004027295.1 Dolichotis patagonum | reverse complement strand
ACTTCCCGTGTACTTTGGTTCTTGTTCATGAATTCTCTTCCTACCCCTATATCTTTGAGGTTTTTACCTACTTTGTCTTCCAGTAGTTTTAGTGTTTCTGTTTTAATATTTAGATCTTTGATCTATTTAGATTTTAGTTTAGTGTATGGTGATAGACATGGGTCTAGTTTTAGTCTTCTGCATATGGACAGCCAATTTTGCCAGCACCATTTGTTAAAGAGACTGTCATTCTTCCAGTGAGCATGTTTGGCCCCTTTATCAAAGATGAGGTGGTTCAGTGAGTTTGCAGTTGTGGTTGTATCTTCCAATCTATTCCACTGATCCTCAGGTCTGGTGAAACTGATTTCAAACCAGACCTCTAACTCAAAAAGTCTGGGAAGCTTTTTTTTATGCGAGACTCTCAGTTTGGGGAGAGTGTTTTTAGAAGAAATATAGAAAGTTAATATCCAGCATATGTGTAGTGTCAAAGGGAACAAGTCAGAACTATCTCAGAGGAGAGTATACTTTCTTCATTGGATAAGAAAGCTACATTTGGTTTTTAAATCTAGAAGTCTTTCAGTGGAGTTTTTGAGGTCTTCTACCTAAAGTATATGTCATCCACAAATAATGGTATTTAACTTCTTCCTTTCCTATCTAAATTTATTTCTTTCTCTTGACTAGTTGCTCTGGTAATGTTTCCAGAGCTACATTGAATAAGAGCAGTAATAGTAGACAACCTTGTATTGTTCTTGATTTTAGAGTGAAAGATTTTCAGTTTTTGACCACTTAGTATAATGTTGGCTGTTGGTTTGTCATAGATGACTTTTATAAGCTTTAGATGAAGACAACCTATTCCAATTCTCTGTAGGATTTTTATCATGAATAAGTGTTAGATTTTTCAAATGCTTTTTCTGCATCTATTGAGATGATTGTGTGGTTTTTGTCCTTGCTTCTGCTGATATGGTATATTACATTTATTGATTTTTTAAAATATTGAACCATCCCTGCATTCCTGAGATGAACCCACCTGTTCATGGTATATAATGTTCTTGATGATTTGCTACATTCTGTTTGCTAGTACCTTATTGTAAATTTTTGTGTATATGTTCATTATGGAGATTGGCCTGTAGTTCTCTTTTTTGGTGGGATCCTTTTCTGGTTGTGGTGTCAAGGTAATACTTGTTTCTAGGAATGACTTTGGAAGTATTGCTTAATTTTGTTTAATTTTTGAGTGTTGATATCTCTTCTGATGGCCACAACTCACAGCCTCTCATATTGCTGCATGATGTTCTTATTGCTCTATGCTAATTAAAGAGTTTGAGGAGTAGTGGCATTACATCTTTTGTAAGTTTCTTATAGAATTCAGCAGTGAATCCATCAGGACCTAGGCTTTTCTTTGTTGGTAGATTTCATTAACTGACTTTGGGTTACTTAGAACCCAAATGAAGTACCCATTTTGTATCTTCTTGATTCAGATTTTGTAATTCATATGTACATTTCTTCTTTATTTTACATATTATTAGACTACAGGTTTTCAAAGAAGGCATTAATAATCTTCTGATTTTCTGTTGAGGTTTTGCCCTGTCATTCTTAGTTGTGTGGATTTGAGTCTTTTTTTTCCTTTCTTTGATCAGGATGGCTAAGAACTTGTCAATTTTATCTAGTCTTTGAAAGAAACAATTCTTCAATTCATTGATTCATTGTATTATTTTCTTACTTTCAATTTTATTAGTTTGTGCTATGATTTTAATAATTACCTCCCTCATATGAGCTTTGGGCTTGACTTGTTCAACATTAGGTTCTTTATTTGAGTTCATTCAGTTTTCCTGATGTGGAAGTTCACTGCTATAAATTTCCCTGGTAGGACGGCTTTCAATTTCATCCCATAAGTTCTGGTATGTTATGCTGGCAGTCACATAACTGGATGCAAAGTCAACACTGAAAAATCAGTAGCATTCATGTACCCAAATACCAAATTCACTGAGAGAGAAATGAGGGAGATCACATAATAGCATTGAAAAAAATGAAATAAGAATCAATCTAACAAAGGAAGCAAAAGATCTACACACTGAAAGTTATGGTTCTCTGTAAAAGGTGATTGAAGAGGATATCAGAAAATGGAAAGATATCCCTTGCTCATGGATAGGAAGAAGAAACATAGTGAAAATGGCCATATTCCCAAAACTTTTACACAGATTTAATGCAACCCCAATCAAAATACAATTAACATGCCTCCCAGATCTAGAGAAAACATTCCTAAAATTCATTTGGAAACAGAAGAGACCTAGAATAGCAAAAGCAATTCTGGGCAACAAAGGTAAGGCAGGAGGTATTATAATCCCTGGCTTGAAATTATACTACAAATTTACTGTAATAAAAACAGTGGTGCTGGAAAAAAAAAAGACCTAAAGGTGAATGGAACAGATTAGAAGATGCAGAAACAACTCCAAACACACTCAGCTACCTTATGTTCAACAAAGGAGACAAACACCTTCACTGGAAGGGAAGTAGGCTCCTTAATAAATGGTCCTGGAAAAACTGGCTTTCCACACACCAAAGACTAAAACTAGAGCCATTTCTTTCATCATGTACTAAACTAAAATCAAAATGGTTAAAGATCTAAGTATTAAAACAGAAACTCTAAATCTGCTGGAAGGTAGAGTGTATAGAACGTAGATGTAGGCAAGGACTTTATGAATAAAACCCCAATCACTGGGAAAATATTACAAAGAATCAACAACTGGGATCTCATCTTACTAAAAAGCTTTTGGATAACAAAAGTGATCACCTACAGAATAAAGAGACAACCAATAGAGTGTGAAAAAAATTTGCCATGAGTTCTTCAGACAAAGGACTAATATCTACAATATATAAAGAACTAAAACAAATCATACCCCCCAAAATATAAAGACCCACTCCAAAAATAGGCATCTGAAATGAGTGGACACTTCTCAGATGAAGTAGAAATGGCAAATAAACATGTTAAAAAAATGTTTAAGATCAGTGGTCATTCAAGAGAGGCAAATTAAGACAATGTTGAAATTCTATCTCACTACAAATAGTTATTATCAGAAAATCAATCAATAACAAATGTTGATGGGCGGAGAGCTTTGGGGAAAAATAACCCTTCCCCACTGTTGGTGAGAGTATATACTGGTGTAACCATTGTGGAAAGCAGTGTGGAGATGCTTCAGAAAAAAACTGGAGGTCCCACTTGGCCCAGCTATTCCCTTTCTTGGTATCTTCCCAAAGAATTAAAAGCATCATGCCACATATACCCATGTTTATAGCAGCAAGGTTTTCAGTAGCTAAGTGTTGGAAAGAAATGCCCATCAACTGATGAGTGGACAAAGAAGATATGATCTTTTATACAATGGGCTATTACTCAGCCATAAATAAGGATAAACTTGAGACACTTCTAGGTAATTGGATGTACTTTGAAACCATACTCTTAAGTAAAATAAATCGGACACACATGTATCAATATCATGTTGTTTCTCTGGTGTGGGAAACTGAAAGTGTAAATAAGGAGCAAAATGTATAATAGACATTGTGAAATAGAAAATTTTCAAATGGGAAGGGAAACTAGGGAGAGGAGAGAGGGAAAGGAATGGAAAAGAAAAAAATTAGAAAAGACAGAAATAATGGAAAAAACTTTTGTAAATAAAGAGGGGGAGGGGTTGCAGAAAGGGAAAGGGAATATGAAAAAAAGAATCAAGATATATCATGTACAGGTCAAATTCTCTATGATGAATGTGATCATTATGTATATCTAAAATGCACCAACAAACTTAATTATTTGAAAAAAAGCATTATAAAAAAAGCTATTTTGAAATAGTGCTGGTTCAACCTTAAAGTGTAGTTGGAAAGAAGAAGGTGCTGGGATATATTTTAGATTGAAGACTAAATAAATGAATCTTCTAGCTGGGGGAAGGGGCTGATCCATAAATGAGTGACTGAAGTTGAGGATTGGGCTTGACATTGATGTTCCTTATAGCAAGACAAATTTGGTGAGAAGGCAGATTATGCTGGGAACAAGCCTGGGAGCATGTTCTTGACAACTGATGATAGATGAGCTGGCTACAGAAGGGATTACTAAATATATGCTCTTATTATCACTCATTTTCTAGGTGAGAAGATTGCAGGCCAAAAACATTAAATGACTTACCCAGGCTATGTACTGTACTGTATACTGACTGTACAGCCTCCTCTATCATGGATACTGTGCTGCCTCCTCAAATGTCACCTCAGTGAAACCTTCTGAAGGTACCATGGCAGCTATGCATTTCATTTTCTGAGTTCTCATAGACCTAAGATACAGTCTTATAAATATGCACATTTTTTACCCTGCATTGTTGTTTCTCTTTTATTTTCCACACAGGTATATGCCCCTTAAGAACAAGATTGAAATCTTGTATTCCACCACCCTCTTGTACCTGCACAGTACATGGAATCCAGTGAGTATAAAAGGTGAGTGTCTTACAAGTTCAGTTATTCGTGCTGAGTCACCAACTCTGGATCACTTAGGCAGGATAACATTTTATATAGGAAGGATAACATGGAGACTGGAGAACTATGTCCAGAAAATGGAGGCTGGATATGGTAGTACATACCTGTAATTCACAGCACTCTGGAAAACTGAGGCACAAAGATGCAAGTTTGAGCTTAACCTAGGCACCTTAGTGACTTAGAGTCAGGATCTTTAAACAAAGCTGGGGATGTAGCTCAGCGTGAAGTCACTGGGTTCAATTCCCAGTACCAAAAAGAAATGTAGACAAGAAATCAAGGAAATTAGGTAACAGAGAAAAAATGAGGATTTGGTTGAGTGCAAAAATAAACTTAGTTATCATATATAAGACACTTAAAACTATAGAAATAGTATGTTTATAAAGTCATGATGTTTTCCATCATTATGTGAGTTGGGTCTTGAAGGTCATCAGGTTTGCAAACTGAAGGAAGAAGATTTAGGGTATACAAAGGCTCCTACCTGATAGGGTATGATGTGTCAAGAGAATTTGTGGAAGATCAGTACAGCTAGAGTATAACATATACCAAAGAGGGAGGAAGAGGAGAAAAAAATAGTCAAAGCTGAGTCTGACAAAGAAAGAAGAAACCAGACTATATAGGTTCTCTTTGTGGCTATCAGAAAAAGCCTTTGCTTAAGATTTATCTTAAGGGCAAAGAGGAATCAGTGGTAGCTTCTAAATGGGGTAGGTGATGTGTCCAATTCACACAGAATCCATTGCATTGTGAGTTGCCTGAGACATATTTAGTCACAAATAACTGTGATTCCCTGTTGGAAACACAGGACGGGCAAAAGATTGGAAGATACTGTGCTTACTCCGATTCCCTGTTGGAAACACAGGATGGGCAAAAGATTGGAAGATACTGTGCTTACTCCTGAATACTATTAAGGACACATGAAAATTGCATAAGAACTTACATGCAACTCTTGACTACAACTTTATAGAGATGTATTTGAGGCCATAGCTGCTAAAGTGACCCTCAGAATCTGAAGTTCATCAGAGAAGAGGTCAGTCATGAGGTTGGTTTGAAAGAGGGGTTCATGGTTTGTCAGAGCCCCTTATTTTATCAGTGAAGGACCAGAGAAGGGGAGCATTTGACTGATGGTCAGATTGCAGAATTCTGAAGGCTGGTGTCTGCTATGATAACTTTCCAGTGCATCATGCTGCCACCATGAAACACCTGGACTTGCAAGACCTGGCTGTATGTCAGGGAGAACAGCCCAAATATAGCTCGAGGGCTATTATGAGGAATCCCTCATGAAAACAGTCATAAATTCACACACAATGTTCACAGCTCTTGTAAATGCTCTTCAACAATGCCCATGTGTGGGTGAGAGACTATAAACTCTGCAAGGCCTTGTAAAGACTCAAGGCAACTTCTGGAAAGGAAAAAGTCCCACTGTGGAGCACGTTTGTCTGCCCATATGATCAGCAAAAGCCCAGCTCACCAGCCTCCTTGATCAGAGCAAACATCCTGCTGAAGGACATGCTAATGGTTTTTAGGAAGCACTTATTTTCGTTTATAAAAGTAATCTTGCTCAAAATAGAAACATTGGAAAATGTAAAGAAGAAAGTAAAAATATCTTAAATTTTACTATTTAAACTTCACAAATGACTGTTAACATTTGGCTTATAGCTTTTCACTGTTTATTTGAGTGTATTTATGTATATATGCATCTTACTACAGAAATGTGTGTTATATATGTAGACATACATGCATTACTATTGTGATAAAATATATACAACATGAAGTTTACCACTTTAGCCATTTTAAGCTGCTCTGTAAGTTGTCTTTATCTGAAAAATCTTTAGAGTTAATTCCTTGCTTTTGGAATCATAGCCAGGGAGTTTCTTGGTAATATGAGAAATGAACAAGCTCCCCAAAACTTTATTGCTAGTAATTGTTCTGGCAAGGCCTGCATCCATCCCAAAAGTAGGTGAAGACCCCAACATTGACCATTGGTGCTTTTCATGCTATGTTCATCTCCAGTCATCTCCATTTGCCTTTTGTCGATCTTGTCCTTGCCAAAACTATTGAGAATCTTGTGGGCCAGTAGCAGAATAGTCAAATACATTGCAGCAAAATTTATCAGGCCAACTTTCATACCATGTTTTGGTAGTTCATGCGCATATGCTGTGCATTTGCCATATAGATGATCATATCCCCTTCCATACGTGTGTATACAATCTGACATACTCAAACTATCATCCTATTTTTGGACATGTAATTATGTCTATCTTGGGTCACTAAATGTTTCCAAGCATGGTAATCAGTTTTAACTGTCTTCTTCTAAATTTCACTTGACATCTGTCTTATTTGATGATTTGGTTTTGTTTCATGGTACTGGGGATCAAACACAGAGCCACTCTACCCCTGAGCTACATTCTTGGCCCTTTCTACTTGGGGACAGGTCTTGCTATGTTTCCCAGTCTTTGCTTCAAACTTACAATCCTCCTACCTCAGCCTCCCAAGTAGCTGGTATTACAGACATGTGCCACTATGTCCAGCCTTACTAGGTATCTCTTAAAATGGCCTTAACTTGACAACTTTGACAAATGCCATCCTGTGGTATAGCTCAACACTGACCTGCATGACTAGCAGTACAAGGCAGGGTGTTTGAACTCTTTTTAAGGGCAAAGGTCTGTGATATTAGGTGCATTGACACTGTTGGGTGACCATCACCTCAGTTCATCTCCAGAAACTTTTTCTCTTCCCAAACCAAGTTCTGTAGCCACTGAATCTAAGGTTCTTATCCATTTCTTCTCCCAGCCTCTGGCAACCCTGTTCTAGGTTCTGTATGAATATGACTGCTCTGAGTCCTTGTATAAGTAGAACCACACCTGCAGTGTCCCACTCTTTGCAACTTGCCTGTTTCACTTAGCACAAATATTCTCAACATTCATCTATGTTGTAGCCTGTTTCAGAATCTCTTTCCTTTTTAAATCTGGATAATATTCTATTGTGTTCATGTATAAAATTTTGTTTATGTTTTCATTCATGGACAGAGACTTGAGCTGCTTCAACATTTAGGTTATGAATAATGTTGCTAAGAACATAAGTGTGTGTAGCTGGCATTGAACTCACTATGTAGCCAGGCTGGCTTTGAAATCACAGCAGTCCTCCTGGCTCAGACTCCAAAGTTCTGGAATGACAGATGTGTAGCTCCACACATGATTGTAGTATAGTTTTAAAGTTGATGATATACTCTTAATTTTGTATCAAGTTGTGAACAATTTTCAGTGTCATTATAGCCTCTTAAATAAAATTTTAAATGACTGCCTAGTATTTACCTATTATTTTAGTATTTATCCTACCCTCAGTTTGACTGCCTCCAGGTTTTCACTACTGCAATGTTGTCATGAGTATACAAACTTTTAAAGATTTATCTGATTATTTCCTTCATATAATAAATTCCTAGAGGTAAAATTAGTCAAAAAGTTACAAACATTTTAAAAATTATTGATGCATATTCATGACTATCTTTCATAAAGTGTGCTCCCATTTACCATTTTACTCCCTATTTATAAAAAAAAATCATTATTTTTACAACCTGGGATTCCAGGTAACCCACCAACAACATATTTCTGGTCCTGGATTCTCACACACTTATTGAACTGAAATTGTGGATATAGGAGACAGGTTAAAAAGAGGATTTCAGAATGTTTACAGAAGAAAATGATGAGAATTGGCAGTTACCTGAGTGAGGAAGTAGAAGTGCACTGAAGAGAGTGGTGGGCTAGGTGTAGATAAAAGAAGAGAGAAAAGGGACACTTGTGCATGAAAATTGATTCTCATAAGCTATGCCTCTCTCAACTATTTTTTTAATTTTGAAGAGAATAAAACCAAACAAAATAAAGCAGAATAGAATCAATCAAAACAAAACAGTAAACATGATGCAGGACTTCAAAGCAAGATAATAGGAAATCAACAACGGCTACTCTATTGCCTCCTGTTATCTTCAAGTAGCTGCATATACCATCAGACATAATAAAATCAAACAAAACAAGACAATGAAAGCAATATAGGGCTTTGAAACACGATAATAGGAAATCAACAATGACTACCGTAATATATTTTGTTATCTTTGAAATAACTGTCCATACCATCAGATATAATAAAATCAAACAAAACAGAACAAAACAATGAAAACAATACAGGGCTTCAAAACAAGACAATGGGAAATTAACAATGGCTACTGCTCTCCTTTTTTAGACATTTCCTCTTTCACTTTCACAATATCTATTGTTTATTTTGTATCCCACTAACTCCTTCAGGAGACAACACAATGTTCACCCATGTGATTGTGAACTATTTCACCCATGAGCATGATCACAAGTTGCATCCACTTACCTACAAGAGCTTTGATGTCATCCTTCTTTATAGCTGAGTAGCTTTCCATTGTATAAAAATTGCACATCTTTCTCATCCATTCTGTGGTTGATGGGCAAGCTACCTCTGCGTTTTTCTGGCTCCCTATTACAAGGAGCATTGTGTTCTCACTTTTAACTTTTAGTCTCGGAATTTCCTTTCATGGTAAATGTGTTTTTTTTATATAAAGCCTGTTGATAGATCGTGTCTCCTGATCCACTCTGCCTGTATTCCTTTTTTTGGTGATTTGAGGCTGTCTACATTAGTGGTTATGGTCAACATGCACTGGTTCATCTCTGCCTTGCTATTTTCATGCTGTTGGCTGCCTACTTTTCCCCTCCATTCAATGGCTTGCCCTTAACCCCCTCCGCTGCTGTTCCTGGCACCATGATCATTATTATCTCTCTCTAGAATGTTCTTCAGTATTCTTTGTAGGGTTGGTTTGGTGGTCATGAATTCCTTCAGTTATTCTTTGTCATGGAAGTATCTTGTTTTCATTAATTTTGAATGATAATTTTGCAGGATAAATCAACCTGGGTTGGAAGTTGTTTATTTTCAGGACTTGAAATACTTCAACCTCTTCTTGACCTGAGAATTCTGTCATGATTCTGATGGGTTTTCCTTTATAGGTGATGTTTCTTTTCTCTAACAGCTTTTAGAATGGAAATTCTTGTGCTGAATTGCTGGGATCTTGATTATTGTATGTATGGGTATAGATTTATTTTGGTTATGGCTATCTGGAGTTCTGTATGCCTCACTTATCTCATTGTCAGATTTTTTTCCCATGCTTGGGAAGTTTTCTGCTATTACTTCTGTGAATAATTTTCTTATTTCATTGGTGTTGACCCCTGCATTTTTACTGACTCTTATCTGTCTTATTTTTCTTTGCATGTCTTACAGCCATTGAATTGTTATTTCGTGGTTTATTGTTATTTTTAAGAGATCTTTCCTTTCATAGTTGCTAGCTGAAAATATGTCTTCAAGGGTCTGACAGTTTATCTTTTAGTTTCTTTCAAGTGGTTTTGCCAGCTTTCAATGGAGTTCTTAATTTCTTGGATATATCTTTGAATCTGCTTTATGCATTCCAAATCTTTCTTATATTGTTCATTCAAGGTTTCCCTCATTTTTCTATGCTCTTCTATTTTTTATCTATGTCTTCTTTAGCTACACTCAGCAATTCTTTTATTATGTTTTTCATTTTTTCTTTTATCTGAGATAGTATTTCTGATCTAATTTGTTTCATACCCTCATGAAGTTGTTTTTTAACTTCAGTTGCCATCAGTTCGGAAATTGAGGTGTGCAGCTTCCAATCCCTTCCATATTTACATCTCCTGGACTTACTCTGCATGGGTTAGAGGCCAGAGACTGCCCTTTGCTTCTTTATCTTGACATCTTCCTGGAATCTTCAAGACAAGCGAGATGTGGGGTCCCAGGCACTTCTTGCATTGGCTGTGATTTCTCCTAGGCATGACTGGCTGGTTCTCCCAGTCAGCTCTGGCTAAAGGTACCCAATGGTGGCCAGTGAGTGTGCTGGTGTGGGGCTGGCTGCTGCTCTTCCCAGCCCAAGCTGGCTACCTGCAGGAAGCTCCCTGAGGCAGCTAGTGTGTGTGTGAGAGGGCAGGGCTGGATGCTACTTCTCCTGGCTCATGCTGGTTACTGGCAGGAAGCATCACCAATGGCAGCTAGTTTGTGCATGGGGGCAGGGCTGGCTGCTGCTTCTCCAGACCCACACTGCTTACCTTCAGGAAGCGTCCCCCAGTGGCAGCTGGTGTGTCTCTCTATAAGGCAGATGTTTTGAGCCTCATTTTCCAGAGAGGGAGCCAAAGTTCACAAAATGCCTCAGGTTGCACAGATGATAATTTTTTGGGCCAGTATTCAATCCAGGTCTCTCAAACACTCTGACACAATAGATGAACACTGACACTGATGTATTTTCTCTACATAATTATGTTCTCAGGATATGACCAGCACTCTGAGATATAGGAGGGATAGGAGTTTCAAGGTCAAAACTGAAAACTCTTGACATATATTTTATTATTAACCCTTGGATCTGGGGAGAGGTCAGGGGTGCCACTCTGTGGATGGGTACTGAAAGGCGCCTCCATGTGGTGGATGGTCAAATTCTCCTGTGTAGGGGTATGGGCTTAGCATTTGTGGCATGCTGCAAAACTAGATAGACTGATTTCAATAGATGCTACAACTCACAGCAGAGCCACCTATAGCCCTTACATCCACTTAGGAGAGATACTTATGTGAGGGTGTAGAGCAGAGAAGCCAATAGGAGAATCTATTCTGATAGTAAAGCCTTAGAAAGGAGGCAGAAAGCCAGAACCAGTTAAGTGAGAAAGTTTAGGTCATGGGTGGAAAAACATGTATCTGTGGTTTATCTCAAATTACTGCTTTGGTGCTGCTTAATTTGGGGATAACCTATTGTATGTGAAGGTGTGACTTAATTTTTCATTGATTGTGGGTAAGATGGTATAATTAAATTTTACAACATCTATTCATAAGACAAACAAATACTTCAGTAGTAGGTATTGCTAGTGATCTTATCATGAAGTAACAGACAGTAATTGAAACAGTCAGTTCCTGCCTGGTGTGTCATGGAAAATTGAATTGGATTTTAGTTATCTGTTTTATAAAGCAATTATGTGTTTGTTGTGAGTGGTAGACAATGGAGAAGATCCCTGGTGAAATAATAGAGGGTGTTTTGGAGGGAGAATTTTGTGGCTATGGGGAGCTCCATGATACACATATGCCTTTGCATCAGAGAATGGTTGCCCAAACACCCACGAGCAGGATTAATGATGACTATAGTAAAGCTATCTGGACTCATATCAAGCCAGGATTAATCTACAGAGGTCCACTTGCAGAAGAAATAGGTTTTTGCATTTCAAGTTAAAACTCCATGGTTATTTCAATGTACTTCTTATTGCATTTATTACCTTTATGTTAGCTCCTTGATGTAAAGAATAGGCCTGGTTCATTTTATATAGACCTAAAACAAAAGTGGTGCTTATAAATTCACAGTCACACACAAATCAGCAGATAACAGCATTTTCAGTATTTATGATTAGTTGTATTTATGATTGGTGTTGAAAAATCAGGCAGCTGTCAGCCCATGTATGCAAATTTTCCTCTGTGGATGTTGATTTTCCTTTGGAACAAAAGCACAGAATCTATGCAATGAAATGTATCATAAAACAACAATGAGGGGAAAAGAAGATTATTTTTGTCGATATTCCTGTTTGTTCTAGTTTGTTAAATGTTTGTCTCTAAATTAGATATAATCCCTGCAAAATTGTTGATTATGCCCTATCCAACACACTCTCCATTCCTCTCCCTGAATCCAGTGGGAAAATAAGCCAAGTATTCATCGCTTACCTTTTTATTTAAAAGTCTAATAATACTGAGAATGAGAGAGATGGAACATTGAGAATTTGGTTTTGCCCTAATGGACAGAACTGGGACTTGAGAGAGAAAAAAGAGGTTTGGTATTGTATTTATACATTTAGTATAATATTGATTCATCCCTAATTCTAAAATATTTCTTTGAGATGGAAATCCTCACAGGTAAGGACTGCTTCCCCATGGGAAGAAAGCCCAGATTCTGGGACTCTTCTATACCTATCAAAGTCCATCTAAGTAGGACCATTGTAACTTCTCTATCTTCAAACATTCTTTGCTTTATAAATGAGAAGTGCTTCATTCAATTCTTAAAGGTCATTGAGGACTTATCATGCCATATACTAGCATATGGATCTACTAGGAGGAGATAACATTAGTTTCTCCAATTGAAAGGTAAATTAATTTAAGACAAGTAACTTGGTCACGGGCACACCTCTTGTGAGGTACACAGTGGAAGTGTGAATTCTGGCAAACTTGCTCCTTAGCACAAAGTTTTAATCATCAAACTGTTTGGAACAGGTGACTCTAAATCATGGAAGCTATTCTGGCCTGAGTCATGACCATGGATGTTTGTATAATGTATATGTGTTTATACATGGAAATGTAAGTTTCATAAGGTATAATTTATGTTTTTCATATAGATTTATGATTTGTGGATCTCTGTGTATAAATTTGCATATATATACATACATTTTATTAAAAATATTTATATGAAAATTTTCATATAAAGGAGGGCCTAGAAGGGATTAAATAACAGTGATTTCTTTTCTGAGCGGTAGTACTGTTGGTTTTAAAAACCATCTCTTGTTTGTGTCCTTTATGATTTTTCTGTGAAAAATATGTAATGGTTTAAGCATCTGCTTGGAAAGCACAAGGTCATGAGTTTGATCCCCAATTCCAAAAACAAATATGTGTGTGTGTGTGTGTGTGTGTGTGTGTTTGTAGCTAAATTTGTGTCTCATTTTCTAAGAATATTTAAAACTATGCATTGACAGGAGTTCCTGCCTGCTCAGTTCAAGACTGTACAAAGCCAAGGCTCGTATGGGTCACTTGGTCTCGTGTAGCACCTGCTCGCCTAGTTACCTGGCTGTATGTTTTCTAATGACTTCTAATTCATTAGACTTCTAATGATTTGTGCTACTGTGTTGGCACCCAGGATGCCTCTGCAAGAAGCATTTTTCTTAAACGGAGCTGGCCCTACTTCCTCAGTTTGTGGTGTCAGCTCTTTCCCAGTGAGTCTCTAGTTAAAATAGAATCGGTGTACTCTCCACATTCACCCAGAGCCATGAGCCTCAAAAACTTAGATTTGTCTCCTCCCACTGCTAAGCAGCACTTATGCCACTGAGCTAAACCCCTGGCCCTCCTCCCACTGCTGTAAGTCACTTACCTCTGGATGGCATACCATTAGTGTTCCCCTGCTTATATATGAGCTATAAATAATAAGTGCTGCCCATCATCAGGGCTGGTAGGTGGATCCACAATGTTTCTATGAATGGCTGGGACAAGAGTAAGTGGCCCTAGTTTTGGTCTGTGGGCCTCCAGATAAATGTACAGACTGCCAATTTTTGTTCCAAGGAAGGAGAGCTGTAGGAAGTTTATCTCTCTGCCTTTCTTTAGTGACTACACCAGCAATTTGCCTTCCCAGGGAGATAACCAGGTACTCATAAGGCCATCTGCATGCGCTGGAACCAAGGCTCTGGCAAGTGATCTAGGTGAACAGATACTTGGAGCCATTTGGCAATGGGATTGGCTCAGTGAAGGGTCCCCCCAGACACTGAAACACACACACACTATCAGCCAGGGGCACACAGCCACCTGGGGTGGTCGCTTTTGAGGTTTCAAGACCATTTCCTCTGGGTACAGCTGTGCCTAAGGCCACACTCCCGAGCCTATTCCATGTCAGATATGTCCCATCCCAGGAAAAGCGTTATTTCCTCCAGGAGCGTCTTTAAGGCATTAGTCTTAACTGTCACCAGGGGGCAGCAGTGCGCATACTTGATCTGCAGTAGGGGGAAGTTCTGCTTTGCAGAACTTTCAGAATGAGATTTATACCTTAGTACACTGGCTGGCAACAGGGCCACTTTGCACACCATGACCAATATGAGTGGGGTGAGCTGTACACAAGTCAACTAAAATACATGAATCAAAAGTAAGTAGATACCTTTCTGTAGGTATCCACAATTTAAAAATGTGCAAAATGGAAATATGTAAACATTTAAATTTCCTAGAAATAAAACTTAATGACTCTT
Organism: Dolichotis patagonum; assembly: GCA_004027295.1. Lineage (NCBI taxonomy): Eukaryota > Metazoa > Chordata > Mammalia > Rodentia > Caviidae > Dolichotis > Dolichotis patagonum. The sequence continues at coordinate 2,541 of PVJX010036998.1, read as the reverse complement.
CATAAAAATTATTTATATTGTGAAACTTTAAATATAGATTTCCTCATAGCTGCAAAGAAGTCATATCTAAAGTTGGGTGAATATCCAATTAATTTCAAAAACAAAATTGTAAAAACTTAAAAAATAATTCTCGGGGAGAGTTGGAGACCTACATTCTGGCTTTTGAGTTTCTGGGGAGCTACCGGGACGCTGGACTGATTGCTGGGCCTTAGTCAGCCACGCTCAGCGGCCTTGTTTCAGTCCAGGAGGCAGGAACCTTGCTGGAGGACTCTGGGCTCAATTGAGCTGGCCTGGGGACGGCTTGCAACCAGCACGGCCAGCTGCAGAGTTCATATCCACACCCCTAGGACAGGGGATTGTGCCCCGGGGGCTCTGCCGGCCCCAGTTCTCCATGCCCAGCTTCTGCATCTCAATCAAGAGAGACAAGAATCTGTAGAGAGGTGGAGACTGCCTGAGGTGAGTTCCAGTGACCTGGGGAAAGTTGGAGACCTACATTCCGGCTTTTGAGTTCCTGGGGAGCTACCGGGAGGCTGGACTGGGTCCAGCAGATTGCAGGGCCTCAGTCAACTACACTCAGTGGCCTTGTTTCAGTCCAGGAGGCAGGAACCTTGCTGGAGGACTCTGCTCAACTGGGCTGACCTGGGGACAGCTTATGACCAGCACTGCCAGCTGCTGAGTTCATATCCACACCCTTAGGACAGGGGATTGTGCCCCAGGGGCTGAGCCAGGCCCAGTTATCCAGGCCCAGCTTCTGCATCTCAATTAAGAGAATTGGGAGTCTACAGAGAGGTAGAGGTTGCCTGGGGTGAGTTCCGGTGACCTGGGGAGAGTTGGAGACCTACATTCCGGCTTTTGAGTTCCTGGGGAGCTACCGGGAGGCTGGACTGGGTCCAGCAGATTGCAGGGCCTCAGTCAACTATGCTCAGCGGCCTTGTTTCAGTCCAGGAGGCAGGAACCTTGCTCGAGGACTCTGGGCTCAACTGGGCTGGCCTGGGGACAGCTTACAACCAGCACTGCCACCTGCTGAATTCATATCCACACCCCTAGGACAGGGGATTGTGCCCCGGGGGTTTCTCTGGCCCCAGTTCTCCACACCCCCACCCCGCTTCTGCCTCTAAATTTAGGGAGCCAAGGACCTGCAGAGGAGCTGAGACTGCTCCAGTAGCTGAGGGTGCAGGAGGAGATTTGCAACACACCCAGAGGAAGCTTTGGAACACCACTCAAACCAAGGGAATAAAGAAAAATGACGAAAGATCAAAAGGCAGGCTCAAATCACCAGCCCATCCCAAGAGAGCCTGGGAGCCATGTACATAGAAGAAAATAGAAGGCATACACCTGAAATGACTGAAATGATATCAACTTAAATAAAGAAGCAACTAGGGGAAACTATGGAGAAATTCAAATTAGAAATAATTGCCCAGGTAAAAGAAGAAATGATAAAAGTATTAAAGAAATAGTGAACACATCTACTGAAGACACAGTTAAAAAATTAGAGGAACAAAGCAAACAGATAGAAAACCTGAATGAACACTATAAGAAACAAACAGAATACATAAAGCAGATTCAAAGAGATGTACAGGAAATCAAAAATTCTATTGAAAGCTGTAAAACCGCCTAAATGAAACTGAAGATAGAATTTCAGGCCTCGAAGATAAGATCACAGCTAGTGAGCAGGAAAGGAAAGATCTTTTAAAAACAACAAAGAATCAGGAAATAACAATTCAACAGCTGCAAGATGATGCAAAGAAAAATAACATAAGATTAATAGGGATAAATGAAAAAGAAGGGGACAGCCAAAATGATATCAAGAGTATATTTACAGAAGTAATAGCTGAAAACTTCCCAAACATGAGAATGGAAACTGACATTTGGATTAGTGAAGCATAAAGAACTCCAAATAGCCATAACCAAAATAAAACTACACCCAGACACATAATAATCACCATCCCAGAAACCCACCATAAGAACAGAACACTGAAAGCTGTTAGAGAGAAAAGACAGATCACCTATAAAGGAAAACCTATCAGAATCACAGAAAACTTCTCAACACAAACAATGAAGTCAAGAAGAGCATGGAGTGAAGTATTTCAGCTCCTAAAGGAAAACCACTTCCAACCCAGACTGATGTACCCTGCAAAACTGTCCATCAAAATTGATGGAGAAATAAGATACTTCCATGACAAAGCACAGCTGAAAAATTTCATGACCACAAAAGCAACCCTACAAAGAATACTGAAAGATATTCTAGATACACATAGGATAAAGCCACCAATCAAGGTAGACAATTAAATAGAATGGAAAGCTAAAGATACAACAGCAGACAGATAACAGTCAACAATAAAACAATATATAACAGTTGCAACCATTAATGTAAATGGCCTCAACTCACCAATCAAAAGAAACAGACTGGCAAAATGGATCAAGAAACAACATCCAACCATATGCTGTCTACAAGAAACCCATCTTACCCAAAAGGAAACCCATAGACTGAAAGTCAAAGGATAGAAAACAGTACTTCATGCAACAGGAAACCAAAAAAAA
>PVJX010036997.1:0-17250 GCA_004027295.1 Dolichotis patagonum | reverse complement strand
TAGGATTTTTCAATTTTATGACTGTGCCAGGGGTATAGGCATTCAAGAGAAACCATGCTTAAATTTTTGGATTTATGTCTATTCTCAGGCTGGATAGATGGGACACAACACTTACAATGCTGGACAGCAGAAGCAAGTCTGGTACACAAAGACAAGGAAAAACAGCTGATACTCTAAAGTGCTGCTAAACTATGATGTTTAGTAGATCAAGTACATTAGCTGCATTTGTTATTTACTCTGTATCCTATTTACAGTGAGTTTATTAGGGTTTAACTCCATCACAAGTGGAGCAGACAGAGGAAGGCATTAGTTTTAAGCAATGAACCTGTACAATTGTCGGAGTATTGGTAAATCCAAAACCTGTAAGCAAACTAGCAGGATAGAGACCTAGGGATGAACTGAAGTTTGGTCTGAAGGCTATCTGCTACCATTATTCCATCATGTCCCTGGGAGATCAGTCTCAAATCTACTAAGACCTGATTAGATAAGACCTTCCCACATTAAGAAAGGTAATTGGCTTTACTCAAATCCAGTGATCTAAGTGTTAATCTTATCCAAAAACAAACAAATAAATGAACAAACAAACACCCACATTCTCTTTCAGATAATTTTGATCTAGACAGTGACCCACCCAAACTGATATCCAAAGTCAGTCTTCAGAAATGACCATATCATTTTATCTCTCTTTTCTTTAGGACCTCCAGTTAAATGAGAGCAAGGTAATTTTATAATGCTTAAATTTAACAATGGAATGAGAAGAGAAAATATATGAAATGATTTAAGAAGGAGAATATAATGAAGTGATTTAATCAATATAAGGTATCAGAATCCACACATTCAAGAAACTATTCAAAAGAAAAAAAAACTGTGATGGGAGAAAGAGGAAAGAAAAGTGAAAAGGAAAAACATTATATAAGCACGAGACATTTAAGACAGTTATACACCTGGTTTCTCTTGGTTCATTAATAGGAAAGCTTTGTGCAGTATTTTCCATATAATGTGCCATGTGTATATCTTTTACTCTAAACAACTACTATGAATATAACAATGTGCAATATGTTGATTATTGTTTCTCTCCTACTAATCTGTTTTGATAAAAGTTTTACTGTTATTTCTGTTTTTTCTGTTTAAAAATAATAGACTTTTTTGGACTAAAGAAAAATCTACACCTTCTGTAGTAATACTAAAGTGACAAGAAGCTCACCCTGCCAAACTCAAAACAATGCCTCATGCAAACACTGCATACAAGGCGGTGACTCCTTATGTTTCCTCCTTCCCCAGGTAAACAGTATGATCAGGAACTTTAGGTTTATTATCAGGAGTAATAAAGCAGGAGTAGTTCATAGACAGAGAGGCCAGGCATGCAAATAAAGCTCAGAGATGAAATTATTAAAGTTTCTTTTTTTCAATAGTCAGAGTTTTCTTTTCTTTACTACATCTGCTCCCAGAACGCTGATAGTCAAAATCATGCTGCAAAAGTGTAATGTGGAAAGGTCCTTTATGACAAAAACAAACAAAAACCAAAATCATTTAAAGAAAAACTCCCCGTTGTTGTTATGTGGGTGTCCCCAGAGGGAAAATCATGATGTAAGAGGTATAAATCCTTCTTTCCCAAGACAGGATGTGTATGGATAATGCCCAAATCCAAAAATGTAATATAATTGAGAAATATTTATTAGGAGACAGTATCAGAGACAGGGAGGGCAGTCCTTTCAGGGAGAAATGATTAGGGAATGTGTAAAGAAATACTGTTTTAAACTTTTCAGATTTTTTTTATTAATATAGAGTATGTCATTAAAGTACACTGTGACTGAAATTATCATTACAGCTTACCTCTTTGCCCTTCTGCTGTTCTTCGTAAAAAGGCAGAAACCGTTTGAAACACTAGTTACATCTGTTACATTTCTCCGTGGGATGCCCAGCTCGCTCAGAGTAAAGGAGGAAAGCCCTCCACGCTGCTGCCCACTCAGGGTCTCCTGGGCTTGTTTCCTTCATTCTTCTGGTCCTGTCACAGTAATCCCCTCAGCTCTAGCTGCAGTTCCCTGTTGCCATTTTTAATGCACGCCAGGAGCACTGCTTCCCAAGGGCATTTGTACAATTACCTTTTCTAAACTCTGTCAAGAATCCTCTTGTCATGCATTCTTCTAGTTCAATTCTTACCTCCTTCAGATACTTGTATATATAGCTTCCATACCAAGCTTGAATAGTTATCTAACTGATGATAAGAGAGACTGAAACACTGAAGGAAGAGCAAACCAGGCTCAGGTCAGTCAACTGCTTATTTGAGGCACAGTGGAAAAGTCAAAAGGTCTTGGGCAGCATTTAAAGTTATCCTTATCTTTCTAAGCAGAGGACAGAAAAGGATAAAACGCTGGATTTCAGGTATGACTGTGGGATTAGTGGATTTTTCTACAAGCCATTATTACTTTCTTGTCTCAGGGCACTAAGACAAGGCGACTTTGAGCAGTTCTTATTTGGAACTGGCTTCATTCATAAATTTAACTTCTGAGAAAGATTCCCTATGTTCCCTGGTAGAAGCGTATCCATTTCTGAGCTCTGATCTGGTCAGAACTAAAGTTTTAAAACAGGAAAGCACAGATTCTCCCAGGAAGTCTTTAGAAAGAATAATGAGATTTTCAACTATTTCTGCTGATAATTTCTACATCCATGTCTTCCAGTTATGAGAGATGCAGTATTTCATAGATTTATTAAATGTACTATGACTGTATACAGTTCTCAAGTTAACATGTTAATTGTGTGTTCTGACTCTTTAGTTTTATTTGCTTGATTTCTGGTACTGAGTTATCCATTTAGTTCACCTCAGTTTTCTTTTTTGAGATGTCTCACAGAGTTGCCCAGGAGGTATATCTTAGAAAATTCTTGCTTAACCTCTCAGTGTTCAGGGATTGCACTTAGTGTCAACTGTGCTTTTAAAGGACCATTCCAGTTTTCTACTAGGCTAGAAGTTTTGGGAATTAGAATATTTGTTAGGGCCACAACATTGTCTGGTTGTGTGCTCATTGTTATATAGCATCCCCCTTCAACCATGAAGTGAGTTCCTGCTGTTATTCCATAATGTTGTCCAAGGCGCCATTAGCTCTACTTTGATCTATGCCAAATTCAACCTGTCCAATCACTGGTTATTTTTAAAATATCTTCTTTTAATTAATAAGTGTTAACTTATATAAGTGGCATTTGGTACTTTTCAACAAACACATACATAGAGCATGCACTGTTCAAATGCAGCCTATACTTATTAACCCTTTTCTCAGTCCCTTTTGGCCTCCCATTAATTACTCTTCTACACACAGATCAACAGATTTTAGTTTCATCATAAATAAAAGAATGTGTAATTTTCTCGGTGTTCATGCTTTATTATTGTTGAGCACTTACAATTTGAGAAAAGAAGGAAGGAAAACAAAGAAAGAAAACAAAGAAAGAAGGAAAGAAAGAAAGAAAGAAAGAAAGAAAGAAAGAAAGAAAGTGAGACACAAAAAGTTGTATTTGTGTCAGATGATATACCTGGAGCTGCACATCCCTCCATGGAATTGAGAGCTATCATTGTCTCAGTCCATTTTCTGCTAATAGGGAATATACAATATCAGTGATTTATAAGGGCTTTATTTCACTCAGAGTCTTGGAGGCCTGAAAGTGCATGAGCATGTTGCTGGCACTTGGCCCTGGGCACTGGATCTATGCTGCATTGTAGCACATCAGAAGGACAGCTAGGCACATATGAAACACAGAGAGAAACTAGACAAACTCATTTTTTCATTTCTTTTTGTTTTAGCTACTACATAAATACATAAAAAGTCAATACTTATGGTGTATCATGTGAACTTTAGGTACATCTATAGTTTGCAGAATGTTCAAACCTTGGCAGACATATTTATCTCCTCAAATATTCAACATTTCTTTATGGTGAAAACATTAAAAAGTTATTTCTGATAGCTATTAAAATATATACAATACTCACCCTACGTGTTCACTAGAACATCTTAACTTCTTGCTACTGGTTATAACTTTGTACTCATTCAGCAGGTTTTGAACAAGAAGGCTGAGACCTAAGGTCAGACTGAGCAGCGGGGAAAAAACAGACAGCTGACATGATGAAGCTTTTGCCTCTGTGTCCTCTATTGCATTTTGGTTCAACTTCATGCTGTACAGTACGCTGTACTTCTTTGGATTCTTTTAGTTGGCCTAAACTTGCTCTCCAGGGGTGGTTTCTTTTCCTACCTTTAATGAATGCAAAGTTTCTCTGCCATTTATGTTTATCTTGTCTAAATCTTTTTTCAGGACAGAAAGAACCTAGAAGCCACCTCTGGAAGGACACTCCAGCACCCCAAAACACCATTAGTATGTAATTTAACTATGAAAGAATAGTTTTATTTCATTTCATTTTTTTCCGATTTTTTCAGAACTACCCTGCTGTCACTACAATGTACAAACGGGAGTTCAATATTGATGGAGATTAGTGTGCATTAGAAAGACTGGGCAGGAATTCATTCTGTAAAAGCAATTGGAGACCAGTTTGGGAAGGAGTTCAGTTTCTACTGTAGGCCAGGGAATATCCCTGAACAATTTTAAGGAATTGGAGTGATGGGCACAGATTCAAGAGTTTTAAAATTCAAATAGATTGGAGGATTGAGACAGGAGGAAGATAAAATGGACAAAATAATCACAGTCATATAATTGAAGACACAAAGAAGGAAAGTGACAATTGGATAAAACAGTATAGGGTAGATGGAGAAATATATTCCAGGAAAGGGTGTTCAACATTGGTAAATTTTGCTAAAATAAGGAATCTTAATTGAGTAATGTTTACGCTTATCACCTGACTTCTTATCTCAGCTTTATCTCTCAGATTTATCTCTCAGCTTGTCTTGTTTGTCACTCTTTAGGCACTAAGACATTTAGAAATGCTAGAAATATCAAAGCAGTAAGAAATTTTGCTCTTTAAAATAGTACATGGAGGAACATCAAAGTAAATGTTGAAGCAACGAGACATTAAAGAAACATTCTCCAAAAAAAGTACCAAACTCCATCACTTCCAAAGGAGTATGTTTAGTATTTTGATTTCAGTGGTAGCATCAGAATACACACATATATTCAATGTATATGCTCATGTATGTTAAATATGTGTGATTTTTTAATATACCGATTATATTTCAATAAAGTTTTTAGAAAGTGGCCTAGTCACATATTTTCTAAGATTTTTAGCTAAAAAAATACTTTTATGGCTTTGGAACATCTCTATATTTCAAGTACAAAAGCTCAATGTTGGAAAGAATTTGGGGGTATGATTTGTGACATATATTATAGTCCCTCACTCTATCACCATGCCAGAGGAGGGAAATGCATTTTATGTGGAAGCTTCTAGTTCCTCACTTTAAGTGTATTCAGATAATTTCCTATTGAATATAACAGAATAATCAGTCTTAATATATGTATTTCACAAAAATAATGTGTTCATTAGGAAAATAAAAACTTGTATAAATATTTTAATACTACATTTACTGAGGAATCATGAGGTTAATATAAGTTAACTTTGGCCTCTACAATTACAAGAAGCGCTCAGAGTGGTGACCATTAACTTCCAGATATTTATTAGTACTGAGAACTCCTGAAGTGTGTATATATTTTTTTGGCAGACTCAATATGTATGTCAAAAACATGTATATTTATATATATACATATGTGAATATATGCATACACATATGCTTCTATGATATTTAATGAATATTGTTTATAATATACCTTCTTATATATGATAGCTTATATTTTATGTATCTATAATCCATTTGATATAAAGCTTTAATTTTGTTATATAATTATATAATATATAACATATGCATGCAGTTAATATATATACATATATACATATATATATATATAAACATACATATATATATTCTTGAGATAAATTGATTAACTGCAATAAATGGGGCAGAAACAAAATTCCTAAGTCAATAGTGAATCATCTATTCACTTCCAGGATTTGTTTGAACAAAGGATTCCAGCATTTTCTTTGAACAGCAATCAAAATGTCAAAGCAATCAAGATGAGTGAAATCGGTCATGAGTGGTCTGTCCATGAAATGCTGGAGAGCACCGTGAGGAGGTGGCCATGGAGGCAGCTTGCAGAGGGGTAGGAGGACAACACCAAGAGACTCCATTAACAATAACACAGCTCCCTCTGATTGCTCCTCAGTCTTTTTTTTTTTTCCCCTATGAATTTGTTTTGCAAAAGTCATCTAGGGGCTGGGTTGGAGGTCAGTGATAGAGAGCTTGGGTCCTAGATTTGATTCCCTGGCCTTGAAACAGACAAAACAACAAAAACAAGGAGTTATTTTGCATTTACTGCTCTTCATCTAATCTGTGCTTCACCCACTCTGATGAGGCTTCCCTACACCACCTCCCTGAGCATGCACGAGGTCCCTGTTCCTGGTGCAGTGGGCTCCTGTATATGTGGATGCTATATTCACGGGTTCTATATTAATGGATTCACCCAAACACAGATGAAAAATATTTGGAAAGACAAAAATTGAGTCAGTATTAGACATGTATAAATTCTTAACATTTTTATCTTCTAAGTAATACAATAAACAGTTTATATAGCATTTATTTTGTATTAATTATTACAAGTAATCCAAAAATGACAAACTATTTCAGAAGATGTTCATAATTTCATTGAAAATGCAAAGTCATCTTTTTTAAAAATAAAGGATTTAAGCATCTGTAGATTTTGGTATTTACAGGGGTCCTGGAACCAATTCCCACAGGATATAATTCTACTAATGACGATGACAAAGAGTATGGATGTGGTGAGATTCAGTGACCAGTTTTTCATTCTTTTTAAACTGTCATTGATTTTCACTTGCAAGTACCTACCTTTTCCTTCTCTTGACCTCTGTGATTCTACATTCTTCTTATCTCTCCTTCGTGGGGTGTTCTGTCTTACACATTTTAGATGCTCTACCTCCTTTATTTAAAATGTAAATGTAACAATGTGCCCAGAATCTGATCTTGGCCCCTTTCCCATTTTTGTCTACTCTTTATCCCTGTATAATATGCATTCCTAGGTTATATCCCTGTATAATACCTTGGGCTTAAGTGTCCTTAATGTACTGTGACTACTAAATTTCATCGTTTTCCTCTCTCATTCATTCGTTCTTTTCTCTCTATTCATTATATTTTTCTTTCTACAATGGCTATTTTAATATGTATATAGTATCAGGTGCTGTGAGATAGATGCAAGGGACTTAATTTGAATTAAAGAAGGGAGATCTGTCAAGAGACAAGAGGGAAGAGAAATTGTGTTTATGCCAAGTAAATAAGCAGCAGCATCCCTAATGGGTTTATTATATCTGCTCCATTAGTCAGTAACAACAAAAAAGACTCTATCGTCTTACACAGAGAGGAAGCTTCTTGGAAATGTAGAGGATATCTCCAAGAATCTACAGATACAGCCATAGCAAGATCCAAGACAAGTTAAATGTTGCCACGTGCCACCATACTGCTGGACTCTCCCTTTCACTGCAAGGCCCGTAAGTTTTCTTTGCTGACTATTTTGCTTTGTATTCTCAAAAATAAGGCAGAGTCATCTATTGATGAGACTTAAATAACGTAGCAAGCAGGAGAGGTATATCTACAAACCCACCTAGAAACACCTTTCAGCTTCTATGTGGGGAAGTGTCTTTCTTTAGATTATCTCAACAATGTTCACAAATGCTAATATTACTCTTAAAAACAAATATTCAATGGGGATATTCAATGGAGATGATACTGATTCCCTGGGCTCTTGTTCATAGCTTTGCCTTGAATCACTATGTGAATTTATGTCAATAATTTATCCTCCCCAGACTACTCATTGTTCATTCTCTATAAATGAGACTGTTGTTTCTACATGTTTTCTGGCCTGTTTCAGTGCTGAGAGTCCCTAAGTAGTATCTTTCTGCTGAAGAAACATGTCAATAAAAGAAGTCATACCCAGATTTTCAAAAATTTATTATGTGTAAACCTTCTTGTAAACCCTTATGAAATAAGAGAAATAGGAATTATTTTAGTATGAACTGTAAAGATAGAAGAGTAAAAATGAGTAGTTGTAAAGGTTAGGCCAAATGCACTCAGCAAAACTGGAGTGAGACTCAAGAAGACAATGTGCCAACCTGTGGGTATGTTTATGTCTTTAAAAAAGAGAAAAATGTTAAGGATGTCACATTTCTCTCTTAAAAAGTAGTTCAACAAAAATGAGCAAAATATTACAGCATTAAAGGTAGGATATATCAAATCAACCCAGAAATCAACTGAAGGTAACAGGCTAAATACAGTTAAACTTTCTGATTCACAGAGATGTCTAAAGAGTCAGGATTTTGTTTAACTACTAACACAGAATATTAATGTTGCTAGACTCATCTTTTCTGATATCATATGTCACAGAGTAAAGAGCTAGTAAGAGTGAAAGGTGAAACACACAATATATTTTTAATAGGAAATTTTAGGTGAGTAGAACAAGAAATAATATAAAATTAATTTTAGGTTTTTGGTTGTCTAATGAGTACAATAAAGAAAAGTAAGTTAAACCTCAAAAGCAAAATATGAAGATTTAAAATAATGTTTGTTGATGATACCCAAAAATGGAATCACTAATTTTAGCTAACAAGACAGTTCAAATAAATTCAAATTGCAAGCTTTGATTTGGTTGAGTTCTTACTGATTTTGCCAACATAATTGATGCTGATACTCACGGGGAGAATTTCTTCTGATATGTATTATTTAGGGTAAGGTATTCAGTTTAAGAATTGATGAGTACTAGGGGAACAAAGTAGTTATAGATATACTATGAGATGATCATTTTAAGAAGCACCTACAAATTCAGTTTTCTTATAAAATACTTATTTGATGTATACATTGACTAAACTGCTTTATTTTACATATGAAAAGCGAAAAATCTTATTAAATTCAGAGATACATATTTAAAGCGGTGTATATTTTTGTGGTTTCTCTATCCATTTACTTTTTTTCTTTTTATGAATGAGGCATAACTGAGTTACTAATGGTTAATTATGTTTGTATGTTAGCATAATAATATATGTCAATTATTGAATTTTTTATTCATTATTAGTTGCAATGATACCAAATGCTGATAACAAGTAAGAAAAATATCTTTTTATATGATCAAACAATATTTTAGTGTTTTGATTAAGGCAATTGGGATTTGACAAAAACTGCTAAATGGTTTCAAGACACTTTGGCTTCCTGCTGGTGGTGTAATGATACACATGACCGCATTTGTCCTTTGATGATGAGAGTGGAATGGAAAAGAGTGGTGAGCATCTAGAAGTCAGGAGAAATACAACGAAGATGGTTTTCTTAAGGAGCTTCCTGGAGACTGACTGACACGTGAGAGGGACCTGCCACAGTGGAAATAGTCAGCAAGGTTTTTCTAGGAGAATCTGACTTTACTATGGCAATGTAAAAAGAAGATAACACCATTTTATAATTTGAATTAAATGTCTAATTTCAAGGAACACCAGCTCTTATACCTCTGACTCTTGACTCCTTTTCCAGCTATATATCTTGCCAAGACCCAGAGTAGGTATATATCGGCACATCCTGCAGTACTATATACCCTACAGGTGTTTGGTTACTGTGAGATGAATGAAAAAAGATGAAAATGGAATTGTGAAATGGTTGGTGAAATCATGCATTCTGTAGACACACTGCTGAATTTGGACTCCTTAAACAATGTGGATAATGTCTTTGATTTTCAAATTTCAGATAGGATTTTGAAAAGGATTAAATAGGATAATATGTATAAGTTTCTTAAAACAGATCAGACTCATGCCAATCATAACTTCTGTCTTTTCATTTTTAAAAATCCGTGGATAGAAGTAGTGATTATTACATTTGAATATGTGAGTTTTTCAGTAACCTTTCCAGGAGAGTTGGGCAAGGACGTACAAGTCATTCCAGCCAGGACTGCAATTAACATATTGACTAATTCTTCTTGCTTTTTGTTACCCTGCCACAAAGATCAGGAAAGAAGAGCTTCAGTACTCATACTGCCTGGATAAACTGTGTTTTCTAGTAATTGAGATTGGATGGGTGGATCATTGTTACTACAGCGTGTTCACCTGTCCTAACTCAGGATTGCCCACACTTATACTTGAGAAGTAAATGACTACCTATTTTATGTAACTATCTTGTCTTTAATGAGAGAAACAATTAGGAGGAAAGAGCAGGAGCAGAATGGCCTATGATTAGAATGGTAACATGGGTGGTTATGAATAGAAGATGAGGTAGGCATAGAGGGGAGAAGGGAACAACTCAAGTGATCCTATCTTGATTCAAGTATTGTTGGAGTCAGTACAACATTTTCAAAGTTATCAGAAAGCATTCCATACACTGTGATTAAAAGGATAGTGCACTCTTTTGTTTGGATTTCATTTTTTCTCCTATAGGCAAAATTAAAAGGATTTCAGAAAATCAACAAAAAAGAGATTCTGTTCACAATTAGATGAACTAAGTAGATACTAATAAGTAAAATGATTTCACTTCTTTTACTTTCTTGGAGAATAGAACTTTAAGAGAATAGGTAGAAATCTATCTTGGGCTTTTGAAAATCTGAGTAAAATATGCTCTTTTCCCCTAGGGAAGAATGAAATTGATCATACAGACATAGTTTCAATAATTTCCTCACCCAGAATTGCAAAATATTATGTTGTGAGTTTCTCTATCAACCTGATTTGACCTATTGAGAAAAACTTGGAAATAAATTTGTTAGAAATCTTCATTTCATCAATTGGGAAATAGTTACAATAGCATGAATACCATGGGGAATATAGTGTACCATTAATGGTCAGTGGAAATATTGTGGAGGTTAAGAGATCAATAGTCATCAAACTGAAAAATAGTCAACTTCTTTGTGGCAGAAATAATATGGATGTGAGTTATTCCTATTGACCTGCTTGGAAAATTATAATGTTGTTATAATTGATACATTATGTCAACTTGAGAAGTTTCAAAGTTTAACTAAGAGACTCAGCCTAGAGCTAAGATTACTACTTTGTAATCATCTGTGGCCTGTGCAAAGGAGGGTGTGAAGATTTTGATTCCTACACCCACCCTGATGGGTTGGTAGCCTGCTTACAATATAAGGGATGGGAAAAGCATTGCTCTCTCCCATTTTGCCTTTGTTGCTTTGCTATCTTCTGCCACCTTGAAGTGTTGCCCCTGTGCCGTGCCACTCTGCCTTGGAGCCAGCTGATTATAGATTGAAATTTCCACAAACTGTGACCTAAACAAAGCTTTATTTCCTTAATTTTGGGTGTCAGGTATTTTGTCTTAGCAACAAGAGAAAAATTAACCAAGACAGACATGATGTTTTTTTAAGGATCTTTGCTATAGCTTCTTTCTAACAAAATATATCTAGGAATGATGACCATTGACAATGAATTTGTAGATAAATTTCAGTGTACTCATACAATGTAATGCTCTTAACCTATTAAAGATAATGCAGTTCCTATGTATATACTGAAATGAGAAGATGGGTTGTTTATTAAAACCAAGAAATTATTTTGTGCATTAAATAATGGTTACTGTTTCACGAGAGAGAGTGTATGTGTTTGAAGAAAGGTGTATGACTTTATTACAACTACTTCTGATGAACTTGGACGTCTCCAAATCCTGTAAGTTCATACATTCATAAGTTCATATGTAACACACAAGTCGTTCTTTAAATGCATTTGCATTTACTTATCATTCGTTGAATTTATGGTTACTCTGTGTTCATCACATTTTTCTATAATTTGGGATACAGAAAATGTGGAAGAAAGTTATTATATTAATTTTGTTTTAATAAGAAAAACAGATATTTGAAATAATTCTAGAAAATATAAAAGGAAATATACAGGAAGTACAGTTCAAAGTAAAAACAGCAAGTAAGTACTGAATAATATAGCAGATTCAAAAGAAATACTCTAGCAAACAAAATCTTACCTGAGTCAAGTAAAGTAATGTGTATGTGGAAGTGTAATGATACCTTGCAAAAAGGAAACATATGAACATTATGACTCATATAAGAAGAATTTAGGAAACTTTAATTCCAAAGTGTTGAATAAACTGTTTGCAGGAATATCAAAAATTATTTTACTCACAATTTGGATCGATTGGCGGTTGAACAAGTTTGGAAAATACATTTTATTTATCAATAATCAAATTTGAAATTACCTAATGTAGTTAATTTACCACATGGCACTATTCTAATCATTGTTATGTATCAAACACAGGTCTTTACATGACTTCAAATTCTAGAACCCCACAAGCTATGATTGACAATTTTGGCAGCTTTATTAAGATAACTGCTCATCATGCAAAGAAGGTACACTTGTGTTCAGCTGAGCCTGACAATATTTGATACATAGGCCTTGTTGACAATTGCTCCAGCTGGATCTTTGCAGGAGACAAATCTGTCAAAAAAGTCAGCTGGTCTGTGTGTGCATTCACACAGTCACAGGCATGACTGACATTTTCTGAGTGATGCTTAAATTTTATATCTCTGGGAGAGAATACTTGTATTTACAGAAGACTTTAAAGAAATAATAATTAAAATATCTTAAGAACCAGCAATATTCCTATGGGAAAATGTGTACTTAAATTTCTGCAAAATCTATGATGCATTATTTCAATCAAGATAAATTTGTTTCAATATGCATTTCTTTTATATGGTCAGTGTTTAATTGTAGTCAATAGGGTACTGAAAGTTTTATTTTTTCTAAAACTATTCTAATTTTTCATAGGAATAAAATATTCTAAGAAGCACTGAGGAAGTCAGTTGGATAGAGCAGAGAGATACACATTTAGACCTGTACCTAGGGTCCTCTAGTCTTCTCAGATGCATAGTCACTGACACAAGATAAGATACAGGACGCTGGGTGAGATCTAAACACAAGGCTGTCATTTGCATATGAATTGTAGACCAGGGCTTCTCTCTTGGCTCTGGAACCATAGTCCAGCCTGTGCAAAATTTCTCTCGGATTTATTTGCTTGCCTAATTTGAGTATAAATCTACTTGGAGGTCAAGACAGAAAAAGAGGCATTTTATGATCTGTAGGACTACTTACTTGTGATTTAATTGACAGCTCTCTGTATTTTATCAGTTGCCCAAAATGTCACAGAAGGAACTTGTGATGATTCAGCCACTTGCTTTATAATTACCTTAATTATTTTATAAATCAAGACACTTTTACTATTCTCAATTTAAGTTCTAAGGACTTTTATTGAATATTTGTTTCTATCATTTATCCTAGAAAGTAAGGAGCTATGGTGTGCATTATGAATTCAGAAAAAAAAAACTCAGAGTTCCCAAGGATTTATTACTCATTTTAGAAAAATGACTACTATATTACTGGGAAGAGTTATAATTGAAAGAGACTAAGATATTAAGAGACAAGATATTAGTTAAAATGTTGGGAATCTCCTATAATGCTTATGCTTCAGGACAAAGTAGAAGCTCTTTAGGAAATACAGAATGCTCCAATCTCTGATAGTCAGGTACTGGGAGCAAAAATGTGCATTGTGGCAAAATGAAAAAATAACTTTACTTATGCACCTGGAGATTCCTCATAAGAGGCATCTGTTTGATATAGCTAATACACAATTTTAAAATAGAAATAGAAATTACTGGGTTATGTAGGTCTCCTGCAGAAATCAGCAGGTGATGTAAAAGAAAAGAGTTTTATTAAATACAAATTGTTAGTGTCTATCCAGTGGAGGGTAAAATTGATGCGATTCAAGGATTATTTAAGCAATTCCTGAAATTCTTTGTTAGCTACTAAATATAGAACAATCAGCTTAATCACAGCATCGACTCTAAGAATACGATTATTGCATGCTAACTCATCTTTCTCACGTTCCAGCTGGGATCTAGTAGCTGCTGAACGTGTACCATGATTGATGAATTTTGCCCTAAGCCAAATATATATTTGTCCTAAATCATTCAAACAATATTATAAATGCCTTAAAAACTGATACTTCTAAAGTTCAATCTGTATGGATAACTGTGCTTTTGAGTAGGGCCAGACTATTTGGATTTTGGGGTTTTTTCCAAATTTTTCAAGGTCTGAATTCAGTATGATAAACAGCTAATAACAGACATTACATACTATGGTTTGTGTCTGCATTTCCCCCCAAAGCCTCACGTGGTTATGGGGACAGACTTGTAGAGTTTTTCAATGATTCATGGTCTAGTGCTGGAATTATGGGTGTGAGTGCTGCATACGTTATAAGGCACAGAATGAGTCTTCTGTAAGTGTGCTCCTCCCTTTTTGCTCCTGTTGCTGTCTTCTGCTACCTTGAAATGTCCTTGTGCATGCCACTCTGCCTTGAATCCAGCTGATTATGTATTGAAACCTCCACAAACTATGTGCTAAATAGATCTTTCCTTAATTTTGGGCATCACATATTTTGTCTCAGCAATGAAAGAAAAGCAACAAACACATTGTGGTATAAATTTTTACATGGTCTCACCTTAACCTTCAACTGAGTGGCATACCTTGGATTCAGAAAAGTATTGAAGGAAAGATTTGATATTAGTTCTGTGAAGTAATTCAAAGTGAGAGTTATAATAATAACAATTAAATTAATCAATAATTATAAATTATGTATAATTTGTAAAATTGAAATTTTATATACAAAATCTTGTTAACCTTGATAACACTCTAGCAGTTACATAGTACTGCATTATAGCACTTATATTATTTCTTTATCTGCCTTATTTTTTTCACTTTCTTTGAGGACACTGAGATTTTCTCACCAGTTAAGAAGAAAATCACTTTAGATCTCTTGGCCTTTAGACAGCAGCGGACCAGCCTCTTAACAGCTATGTTTTTTCTGAGCTGTCCATCTGGTGCAAAGAATTTTCAAAAAAGGCAAAGAAACATCAGAAGCCCGACTGAGAAAATCTGTACTAAGGTCTCCTGCAGAGAGACTAAGCTATTGAGAACCATCAATGACAAAAGTCCCCTTGCCAGAATCATTGTTCCCAGGAAAACTTCACAAAGTGTTACTCAAGATGATGTTAATTGCAAAGCCCCTACACACTTGCTGGTCAAAATGCGGGCTCTGGAATAGGATCACGTGTGTTATGAGTGTTCAATCTAAGTGTCCACATAAGTCCTACTGAATCAGCTTTATAATGGATTTTATTAAATTGCATGAGATCACTAGGCAATTCACATGCAAATTCAAGTTTCAACTGCACTGTCAAACATCACTTGAAGGGGACTTTAGGGAGTCACCTATCATGGAATGTTACAGTTTTGTTTTCAACTTAACAAGGTGAAATGGGGGTGATAATTGAATTGATGGGAAAGGTAATAACATTAATGTCAAGATAGACTATTTAAATTTGGGGCAAGGCAATCATTGCTATTCTCTTTACCATGCGTACTGCGTATGTGGGATTAACTGGTAACACATGAAGCTTTGTCTATAGAAATTCTTTTCAGAGGTGGCTAATGACGCAGGGCCATTCTAACACAATTTAGGTGCATCTGTAAGCAGTCAACTTACAATGTAATCAGTGGAAAATAACCTGCTCCTTTGGCAAATGTAAGTGTGAAATGTGGAAAGGATGATGGCAACGATAACAAACATAAACTGAAGGCTGTGGTCCCCGTGAGGTCTAGAAAAATGAAAGTTAGAAAGTAAAACTCTGTTATTGTCTCTTTAGTTTTGTTGAGAGGAGATGTGCTCACTATGTGCAAAAAGTCATTTCTCCACTATGTAGATAGACATATTTACAATAGACAGTGGTCTTTCCAAACTTACACTTCTTGAATGAACTGTTAAGGCCACTCAACTCTGTTTTCTAATTTCAACTTCATTGAACAAAGTTTTCTTATTTTAATTCACCTTCTTTTATCAGTTTTGTGTCGGGTAAAAATTGATATTTAACAGATGGTGCATACAGCCAGTTCATGTTAAAAATTGTTTAAATGGCTTTCTGTTGCAAATCTTTTTGGGAAATGTGGATGGTGGTCGCCTCTATTAAGCTGATCTCAACATTTGAAAATTTCTAGAGTGAGACCCTAGGTGAGGTAGTTGTAATTCACATCAGCATTCTAAAAGGGTTGGTCTAAAATAAACTTGTCAACATTAGTGGTTTGATCTAGCTAGATATTTTAATCTCTTATAGAGTAGAATATTAAATTATTAACTACTTTATTTCAAGTGCAGTTTTTAGATGAGCAAATGTGCAAGTTTCAGGTAAATCTGTAGCTCCACAGCTCCGGCTAGCCTTTGGCAATAGTGAAGAGAATGCTGAATGCTCTGGATATTGCGTGGTGTCAAAGTGCTTTTTTCTATTTCTAGAACAGAATATTCCAGATCAGGTTATTTATTAGCCACAGACGTTTACTTAAGTCAGTTCTGGACATGGTGATGTCTAAGATGTGACAGAAGCATCTGGTAGTGTCTTTTCGCTGCATCCTAACAAGGCCAAAAGTCAAGTACCTATATAAGCCAGAAAAGGAATCAAGCCGAATTCATCCTTTTAGTTAGGAACCAACTCCAGAGGAAAAAATCCCCTACTGTTTTGTTTTTCTAGTTTATGATTATCACTGGCTTTCCTTGGGGCTGATGTGCCCTGTCTGCTCTGTTGTCTCTCAGCTGACCCTCTCCCGGCTTACTTTGTGTCAGTAGAGGCACGCCTAATCCCCAGGAGCAGGTGAGCTGTCTGGATGGCTTTGTTGTCATATCTGCATTGTAGCATTTTCTCCACCTCCTCTTTAGTTTCTAGATTTCCTACCAGGTCTTTCTCAATTCTCATAGATGTGTTTTTTTGTTTGTTTGTTTGTTTGTTTCCACTCTTCTCCAAATTGCCGTTTTCCATTTTGTCTCAATTCCAGGTCCTGGAGAGAGAATGTACTTTGCTAAAGCCTCTATTTTGGCATTCTTATGTATTTTTGTTTATCCCCTCAGTTTTGGGTCTTAGTACTGTTAAAGTAACAACTACATTTCAATATGAGTTTTGGAGGGGACTTATGAGCCAAAGCATTTGGGAAGCTATCCTTCAATATTTCTAAGAAATACTAAAAATCTTCTTGTGCTCTTAAAATCTTCAGTTTAATAGACATGACTAGTCTCCCCACTGGATTTCATATGAGCATTAGATGATTAAGGTGGTGGCTCGACTTTCCCCTTATCACTGGATTCAGTGAGTATCTAGGTGGGCAAATGTCACCTTTGC
>PVJX010036996.1:0-17246 GCA_004027295.1 Dolichotis patagonum | reverse complement strand
ATTGAGGGTTAAAAAGAAGCGAAAAGAGACTACCATTATTGAGGTAAATACTATCTACTCTCCAGCACTGTTGAATGGTTTGGGTTTGTATATGGCCCGGCCAAGTCCCAATAAAGAGGCCAAAGAAAAGGAGAAAGAAAGAAAGAAAGAAAGAAAGAAAGAAAGAAAGAAAGAAAGAAAGAAAGAAAGAAAGAAAGAAGAAAAAGAGAACCAGAGAAAGATACAACAGTAAGAACAAATCCGGAGGTGTGCTCACCATCCCAAAGGATGCACCAAAGGAGGCTTTGGAAGACCCTTTCCCATCCATATGCAAACACCGCCACACGCCTTCCAGCCTTGCTCCTCAGCACAGCACTGCTGAGAGGAGGTATCCCTGAGCTTTGGCCAGCATGGTAGGGTTAGGTCAGCATCAGTTTGGTTTTCTGTCCTCTTTGGACACAACTTGAGACCATACTCATAAGCGAAATAAACCAAACTCACATGTGTAAATACCGTATAGTCTCCCTAGTATGAGAGTTGGTAAGGGTACATAAGATTTTATGGTAATCATGATTTCCCATTTCATTGCTTTGAAGCCTTTCAATGTTTTCATTCATCAGTTGGAATGGTTTTATTCTGTTGTGTTTGACTTTATTATGTGTGATGGTATGAAAAGCTGTTTTGAAGAAAACTAAACATTATGGCAGCCATTGCTGATTTAATATCGTCTTCCTTAGAAGTCCTACCATTCTTCTACTCTGCTATTACCATCAGTTCTATCATGTTGTGTCTTACTAGGATTTTAATATATGTGATAGTATAAACAAATCTTTTTATTGAAAATGAGATATTATAGTAGCCATCTATCATAGTTATTCAGTTCAGAATGTCCTGTAATTCTTTCATTCTCTTGAATGGTTTTATACTATTGTGTTATGTTTGATATTATTGTATTTGAAACTATGCTCAACTATAGTAGAGAAAGAGATATTTTGATAGCTACTGTTAATGTCCGGTTGTCTTACTGTAAAATGTTTTGTTGCTTATGTTGTTCTGTTCTGATCTGCTTTGTTCTGCCCTCTTTTGTTTCATTCTCTTTAAAAATAAAAAAAAAAGGTACTGACTTAGAATATTTTCTAGAAGCCCTGATTGAAAATCTTAAGAGAAACAGAGTCTCTTAAGGGCATCATTCCTTCCAGGAAGAATCATTCTCCCTCTGCAGTGCACTCAAGAAAATCAAGTATCCTCAGAACATTTTAAACTATGGAACAGCACATACCCCAATCCCCAGTAGGAGTGAGGCAAATAGACTCACAGAAATCACCCTATTCTTGCTTTGAAATTTCTAACACTGATGATGGGAGCAAGGCATCCCCGGTAGCAAAGTTACAAAGCTCTTCATTCCAGTAGTGTTGGCAGCTCTATCTACAGAGCAAAAATCTCTGCGTGTCAGGAGCTAGAAAACACTTTGTTTATTTACCTTCCAGAACTCAGTTACTTTCATCAAGGCCCCAAAACCTTTAGTTTAGAGGAGTGCTTCTGAGCCTTTTATCCATTATTGCCCGACTAAAAAACATTTTTAGACAGTTTTTCCCTAACCTACTCCCTAATGAAATTTTAATAACATATATAAACTGTGTATCTGTTCATGTATCACATATATATTTTTGTGCTTTGTATATGAAAAGAGTAAGCTCCCTACCACCACCAAGAAACAATTTAACCCTCTCTGAGAACAGGTATGTATGCCCATCTTGAGGATACATAGTTTGGAGATTTTTTCTTTGTTTTCTCCTTTAGTGAGAGGAGGAAGGTTAAACACTACTGTCCTAGGTAATTTGCTGATTACACCATCCCTCCCTTCCCAACCACTAGAGGTCTTTTAGAATGGAATAGTCCATTCTCTAGGCATGAACTGTTTATGGAATATGCAAGTTCTCAGATGGTCTGTGAGATGCCAGTCATATCATCAGTAAGAACAACTCTCCACCATCTGGAGCTCCAGGTACCTTTGGCTGACTCCTCTGCATCTTATCAAGGAAGGTAGAGAGAGTATAATTCTCATCTTTCTCTTGCCACCATCCTACCCTTTGGAATCTTAAGATTCGAAACACAAAATCAATGGCTATAAAGACTAGAAACCTGTCAGTTGTGTGACACCCGACCCTGCTATTATTCTCACGTGCCACCACCAAGACCTAACTCTCACAAGGGCCAGAGTGACCCTGAAATATCTGACAATAATCCTAAGAAACACGATGGAGTGGGAAGAGAGGGGTAGCACCCTGGATATCTCGCTTGCCTCCAACTGGGTCCCAAGCAGGCAACTTTTGATGCCAAACTGTGGGAGTTTGAGCTGGAAGTCACTAAAGGAGAATAAACACAGGACAGAGCCACACAATGTCATTTTTTTAAAAAAAATAGCATCACTTCCCTTGACTCTATTAACACCTCTTTCCATTGAATTCAATGAGCCACTGAATGGAGTCTTCTGGCAGCTGCAGTGCACATTTGGTTACTTTTGCCGGATGTGGAGTTCACAGTGTAAATAGCCCAGCACAGTATGCTCAGCCCCTCCACACAGGGTGGCTGCGTGTTAGGAGTCTCACAAGCTAACAAAGAGAGAGTGAGAGACAAAACATTTCAAGAGGAACAAGAGTGAGAACCAGAGTGGAAAATGGCTTATGCGATATTTTAATATTCAATATAGGTATTAAAATCCTTCCATATTACAAGAGCTGTAACTCTCTCTGGAGCAAGATAACTGAAAACATTCTATTTCTTTCTCCTGTCATCCAGAGGGAAGTCTGGGACTGCCCTGCTGGTCTACCCATCAGCAAAAAGGTCTGTATCCCCCAAGCAAGGAGGGTTTCCTGGGGAAGACCTCTGCAGGTGGATGACTCCCACATTACCAGATGTAGGCACACGAGCCCAAGGAGTGTAAAGCCACTGTAGTGAATGCATCTTCCTACAGGGTAGGGTCACCAAGGGTGAGGAGATACAGCTGCTGTGCTACAAGGGAGGTCTTAGATGGAAATCTTTATGAAGTGAGAAAAGACAAGGCGCCCTGATGCCAGGAGCCACCTGTGAAATTCAGCAGGCCCAAAGGCCAGGAAGCCAAGCCAAAGCCAACAGGACCTTCTCACCATCATCTCCGGGCACCTGGACACCTGGCTTCTAATCCAGCAAATAAGCACACCTCTTCTACCAAACATAAATCCAAGGCCTGGGTCCAAGGTCCACAGCAGCGCTGCTTCCGGGCCAGCCCTGGAGCAGCACCAGGCCCCACAGGAGGCTCTGGAAAAAGACTAAGCTTTCTGAATATATCCCTGGCCTCTCAGGCCCATGTGGGATCACATTCTGATCCCCATTTATAGCCAATAAGTCAATTAAACTGAACCCCTATTTTACTTCTCTGGGTAGCAATATTCTCTTCTAAAAATGAAAGCCTATCTGCCAAGCCTCAGAACACTATGTATGTGCAAAAAAATTTTGTGGAAAGACCTATTAAGAGTGGTATATAATTTTATGAGTGCTAATCATCTTATGCAACTTTTAAATTTTGTCTTATAAAATTAAGCTATCAGTTTTTAAATTTAAAAAACCCTATAATTCACTAAGACAACTTATTTAAAACTGAAATAAGTATTTTAATATACATATCCTCAAAGAAGATACATGGATGATTAATAAATATCCAAAAAGATGTTCAACATCACTAGTGTTTAGAAATGTGCAAATTAAAACCACAGGAGATACTACCAACCACTCGCTAGCATGACTAAAATTTAAAAAGATAATACCAAGTGTGGGCAAGGATATGGAGACACAGGAACCCTTGGACATTGCTCATGGTAATGTACATTTTGGGTAGTAACTTTGGGAAAGAATTTGGCAGGGTTTTTTTTTTTAAGCTAAACATAAGCTTACATTCAACCCTAAAATTCTATCTTTAGGACTCTATTAAAAATAAATTTTATAAGTCCACATAAAGACATGTACACAAATGTTCATAGCAATACTATTTATAATAGTCTCAAATTTGAAATAATACAAATGTCTGTCAACTAGTGAACAGATGAATTAAAATATATCCACCTAATTGAATACCAGTCAGCAATGAAAAAGAATGGATAACTAATACACGTGGCAATATAGATGAAGAACCTCATAAAACATTATTCTAAATGTAGGCAGCAAATGTTAACACTGCATGTTGTCAGATTCCATTCAGATGGCACATCTAATAAAGATAAATCCAGATAGAAAGATCTATGGTTGCCTAAGGAAGGAGGTTGGAGTGAGGTTTAATTATAGATAGGTTTGATGTTTCTTTTTGGAGTGACAGAAATGTTCTCTACTGTTGTTTATACAACTCTATAAATTTACCAAACTCTGCATATACAATGGGCGAATTTTGGGTATGTAAATTATACTCCAGTAAAGCTGTTTAAACAATATGGTTTTGTCAAAGGTACCTGAGCTAGATCATCAGGCAGTAAGTCCAGCTGGATTATATAACCAACCCTTCATTCAGAGCGAGAGTCTTGCATATATTTTAACATGTATATCTGAATTTCACTTTACATATATGCATACAGTGATCTGATGCCAGGTGCTTATTCTTGGTCATTTGGGGGGGGGCTTCAAGAGTAAGACTTTCTCTTTAATACCATAATATTCCCCCAGACTCAAGGAAGAAGACAGAACACTGGAGAAGAAAAACTAATTCAAATACTAATAATTTTTCTTACAGGGGAGGAGAAAGAGGTAGATTTGAAAATATTACAATATGCAAATAAGGCAAACATGAGAGAATTTCTCAAGGATGACACCAAGATCAATAGTAATAGCAGCTTTGCCATGTTTTGCAATGCTCAGCTTCCGGCAGGTAACTTTTCTCATCTGTTCCCACCACCACTCAGGCAACAGAAAGGCACCAGATAGATGAAGAAAGAATTGAGTCTCAATGCAAGTAAGTGCTTTGCTCAAGGCCGCAGAGGCTGTGAGCAGCTTTGGAAACTTCCCAGCCCTGCAGCCATGGCGTGTGGCCTTCCAAGGTTCCCCAGCCCCCAAGCAGGCCTCGTCCTTGCAGGTGCAGCTCCCCAGTTTCAGGCCCCACATGGGCTTTGGGAGCCTATATAGAGAATGGGTTTGTATGACAGCACAATTCCCTGCCCTGCAAGAAGGCCTGGCCCACGCATAGACAGCTGGAAGTCACTTCGACCCCCGATGACACCATTCAAAGCCTCCTCTGTTTGGCTTTTTGATTCCTGATTGACATTCGCTGGCAAGGGGAGATAAATGCCCAGCTGAGGACAATGTTGATCCGCTCTGACTATTCTCAAGGAAAGACTTTTCAGAATAACAAACAAAACAAAACAAAACCCCCAAAACATTGGTGTGCTTAAGGGACTGAATAGAGCCCAAGAGGTCCAGGGAAGCAGAGCTGGCCCTTTCAAGGGGCTGGCAAGTCCATTGAGGAGTTAATTGTTTGGGTGTACAATGAGTTTATTCTGACCACATACAAAGAGCTTTCTCTTCCAGGTCCTTCAAAAGCAAGTGTGTCAAAGAGGCCAGAGCAAGAATCTGTATTAATGGCATCTCTTGGGGTCTTCAAGACTGAGGAGGGAATGAGGAAAAAAGAATCCACCACCCCCGTCCTGCAATTTGGAGGTTCTTCAACAATCCCAAGTCCCCTTTGATTCTTGGGCTCTTCCTAACCATGTCTACCATTGGTGACTCTCTTTCATACTCTTTTAAGCTTTCACTATCCGTCTTAAAAAGATACAAAACTTAAGCCTGGTAGAAGGGCTAGAAGGTTCTTGCTTTTGAAGGGATCACAATTATGCCCAAACCACCGTCCCCTTCAGCATGTGAATTTGGCCCAGTGAAGAGGTCAAGATGACTTACTGTGGGCATGCTAGGGACACAACTGCACCTGTCTGCAAAAGTCCCTAGAACTTGGCCAGAATGATATCAGGAGAATAGAATGCTATCATCCTCTGCATTTCCTGAGATGCATGTCCCCTGACTAGCAAGATTCAGAAACAGAGCTGTCCCTCTACTGACCTGAAAAAGCTGAATTTATCTAAGCATTTCAAGTCCTTTCCAAAGCAAGAGGTCCATGTTTTACTGTTTGGCTAAACTTCACACTCCCTTCAAAACGTGAAAAGAAGCTCACAGCTGGCTTTTTGCAGGCAGTTACCTGCATGCTCAAGCCTTGCATTTCCCCAAATAATAATAAAACCATGAGGTTGACAAAGGACGTAGAC
Source organism: Dolichotis patagonum (assembly GCA_004027295.1). Taxonomy (NCBI): domain Eukaryota; kingdom Metazoa; phylum Chordata; class Mammalia; order Rodentia; family Caviidae; genus Dolichotis; species Dolichotis patagonum. The sequence continues at coordinate 10,992 of PVJX010036996.1, read as the reverse complement.
CAGGTAGGGAGGAGCCCAGAAGTAGATGAGTTCACTGAAGGCCAGGTTCATCCAGAAGATTGTGCTATTTTTTAAAATTTTTTATTTGGAAATGATTAGATTCAAAGAGAAGTTGCAAAAATACAGAGAGTGGTCCCAGAGTTGGGTTATTTATCTGCTCTTAAAGGCTGTGTGACCTTAACTTAATGTTTAGGTTTGTTCATCTGTTTGGGAGGGTAAGAATATACAGCAGCACCCACTTGATAAGACCATTGTGAGAATTAAATGAGTCAGTGTTTACACAGTTTTCATCATACTGTCTTCTACTTACAAACTCCCAATAAATACTGTAACTATGAAAATGATGACGACGATGATGCAGCAGAGAGGTTCCATGTACCTGTCACACAGTTTCTTCAATGACAACAGCTTAATAATACACATAATTATACATAATTATATAGGAAACCTACACAGCTGGCCCTCCACATCGGAGGTGCTGTATCTAAGGTTTCAGCCAACCACGGATCAGAATATTTGAGAGAAAAAAATCACAATAAAAATACAATATAACAATAAGAATAATACAAGCAAAAAATGAAACAGTGTAACTACTTAACAGTATTTACAATGTATTAGGTTATACAAGTAATCTAGAGATGATTTAAAGTATACAGAACAATATACGTAAGTATATATAAATACCATTCATTGTATGCAAAGGATTTGAAACTGTTGATTTTGGTATTTACTGGGAGTGGGTGCTGTTTTGGAACCAATCTCCTATGGATACCAAAGAATAGCTGTAATTTATATAGGTAACATAATCATAGCATAAAATCAAAATCAACAAATGGATATTGGTCTACTCCAAGGGTCATGTTCAGGAACCTACCAATTTTATATGCACTCATTTGCGTGTGCAGTTCTACCCCTGTCCATCTGTATATAGATTGATGTCACCACCACCATCAGAACTATCCCTTCCCCACAGAAATCTCTCACATACTACTTCTTTATAGCCACACTTTCCTTCTTCCATTCTGCCCCTCACACCTGGCAACCCCTCATCTCTATACCCATGTCTAGAATGCTGTATAAATGGAATCACGCAGTACATGACCTTTTGAAATTAGCCCCCCCCACTCTGCATAATGCCCTTGGCAGTCCTCCAAAGTGCTGTTGCACATATCAATAGTTTGTTCCTTTTTATGACTATTTTTCCATGGTATAGATATATTACAGTGTGTTTACTTCACCGAAAGACATTTGGGTTTTCTATTTTGGCTATTATACATAAAGCTGCTATTCATTCATGTACAGGTTTTCTGTGTGAATGTTAAGTCTTTCCCTAAAATAAACGTTCAGAAGTACAACTGCTAGATTATGGTTAAGTGTATACTTAGTTTTTAAAAGAAACTTCCCAAAGTATTTTCCATGTGGCTATACCCTGTTATATTCTTACCAGCAGTGTGTGAGATCCAGTTTCTCTGCAGCCTCACTAACATTTTGTATTGAAATAATTTTTTCACTAGCTAGTCTTTTTTTTTTGGTACCAGGGATCAAACTCATGACCTTGCACTTGCCATGCAGACGCTTATGCCACTGAGCTAAATCCCTGGCCTTCACTAGCTATTCTATTAGTGATATCTTATCATTTGTACTTCCTGTGGCTAATGATGTTGAATCACTTTTTGTATACTTATTTGTGAAATGTATGTTCATGTAGTTTTTCCATATTTTAGGTCAAAAATTCTCCAATCTCTGCATGTTTAGAGTGCATCATATATTGTAGATACAAGTCCTATGTCCAGACGCATGGTTTTTTAAATAGTGCTTTCTGTCTGTAGTTCTTTTCAGTTCCTTAACAAAATTTTTTGTAGATCAAGTTTTTAAAGTACAAGTTTTAAAGTCTCAGGTTTTTGGTGATGAGATTTTGTCTGAAGAGAAGTAATAGCTTTGCAGTTTAAGTTTTGCATAAGATGTGAGATTTGGGGTGAAGGTTTGGGGGCTTATTTATTGGTTATATTTGTTTGGCCCCCAGATGCCCAGTATTATAGAAGCATTAGTTGGAAGGACACCCTTCCTCCACTGAAATACTGTTGCATCTTTATCAAAGGTCTCCTGGGTTTGTTTTGAGGTTCTCTGTTCTTCACTGACTTATGTGTCTATGCCATCACTAATACTACATTTTACTTTTCTTTTTAAAAATTGCTTCAGCTAGTCCATTTTCATTGCCTTTCCATAGAAATGAGCAACCCCAACTCTCACATCTGTTTTTCTGCAGGCACAGAAACCGTGCAACAGGAGCTGGGTCCCTCAGCCTTCACATCAGAGCTACGTGGGGCGCTCAGGCTATGGCCCTAGAGGAAAAGGTCAGACTGGCCCCAAGACCTGTGCACCCACATGTCCACATCCCTGGCTTTATCTAAGTTGCTTGGCCACACCTGGAACTGAACTTGAGCAAGAACAGTGAGCAACCATTCTCCCATTGGCCTTACAAGCTCTGAGCCCTCTCATCTGGACTTCAGAAGCTCCATGAAGGTACCAGCCAGGTCCCTGCAAAGGTGACAACTTCCAAGGGTCCAGAAAAGTACTGCTCCCCTGGAAAACTTCACATCCACCTCCCTAACAGATGCTGAGAACCATTCGGATGTGAGCTCCAGGAGGCCAGGCCAGGGCTCTTATCAGCTCTGCTCATCACTGGATCTTCAGGGACTCTAACAAGCATAGCACTTAGTAAATTCTGTATAAATATTTATTGAATAAAAGAACCAAGCATAAAACACAAATGATTACTAATACCACCATGAACTCAAATAAATGTATGATGAGAAGGCCTTTCCGGATTCCTCTCTAATCCTTAGATGTGGGGATACGGCAGGGATTTAAACTCTTAGTCTAGGTGACCTTCACACATAAACTGTCCTGCAAAGATCAGGAACAAGGGGCAAGATGAAGGGCAAGGGTCTGGGCAGGGAGCCAAACTTGAGGAGCAGTTCACTATGGGAAAGAGGGAGAAATTACATGTTCACGGCCTGTGTCTGAGAGCCCAAGCACACTCACGCATGCCCCTTCTAAAGTGATCTCGGCAAAACTGGAACACAATGTGCCAGGCTTCATCACGGTGGCTCAGACTATCACGAGGTAGCAGCAATGGGCACAAAGTCCACGAGCAGCCTTCTGTGGGTTTGGGGCTGCCTGGGCACAGCGCTGTTTCTACAGGCGCCCATCAATGTGAATGCCCCTCCACAAGGGAAAGCAGCGTGGCCAGAGGGGATTGGCTACCGTCTCCAGTCAAATCCAGCCCAGGATGGTAGATCATCAACACCCGTCCAGCCTCCCCGATCCTGCCCCTGGGTGCTTGGATAGGAGGGGAAAAAAGAGAAACAGCTGGGAAGAAGTTAAAGTCATGTAAGTGAGGGTGACATTCCACATGTGGAATGTCCTTCAACAGCCAGCCTGGCACACGTCAGTGAGGCTCAGAGCACTGGGGCACATCTCCTTTAGGTGTGCTAGCGCCCCGTGAGCATGAACTGGAGGATACACAGCCTCCTTTATCTGGATGCCTGCCATCATTGACCCTGTGACCCCTTAGGGCCATGTCAGCCACTGCTTGGGGAACAAGGACTCCAAGCTGGCACAACCTGTAGACCATGCTGGGAGAGATTCTAAAAATAGAGACGGAGACAGGAACCTCAGGGAAATGAATGTGACTCACTCCTTACTTGGAACACATACTATGGAGCAACCAGTGTTTTTTGTTTTTTGTTTTTTGGGGGGTTTTTTGACTCTACACATTAAAAAAGGGGTGGATTTTGGAAATTCTGCTTTTCTCTGAAACTGGCTTAATAAACAGAGAAGTTCAGGCAGAAAAATGTAAGCAGAATTTGTTAATGTCCTTATCTTTTTTTCTTACAGGGAAATAAACAAATTGCAGAAAATTCCTGGTGACCCTAAACCTTCACTTGCCATTTATCACAACACCAGCCTGAGGGCCTCTGTAATTTGGGGCACTCAGAGGAAAGATATTCCCAGAGAACTGCCAGAAATCATCTTCCAAGCACAACCCCACATTCTCACGTCTCTTCACACGTAACCCGGCAGAGGCTGAGAACTTCTCTCTGGCACCTCACAAACAAGGCCAAGCCCACTCTCTGAAGTTCACCTATAAGAATTAGCATCAAAACCCTCAAAAGTGGCACCTCCGAAAAACCCCTGGGCTGAGGCACAGCCAGGCAAAACCACTTAGGAGAAGCTGATAACCTCGCAACATGGTTTGCTTCCCAGCTATTTTCCTGCATACTACCTCAGAGAAAACCCCAAATGATTGTCTCTCTCTCACATTCTACAGCCTTCAACTGTTATTGCAACACTTTTTTCAGAGCTAACCAGGCAGTCTGGGCCGCCTGTCTCCAGATATCACTCCATCACATCAATAAAACACATAGGAGCGCATGTGTGCACTGCCCCAGCACACATCCCCTCCCGATCTCTCCTCGAGGACCAGAGGACAAGGGGAAGGGGTGGTTGGGGATGGGATTGCCCCAGATCAATGGATATTTGAAACTCAAACACATGGCCCTGGACCTACCCTGCACGTGTTAATTACCACACATGTGCCCGTAAAGGAGTCCGTTAAGCACAAGGGGCCCAAAGAACAGAGAGAGGAAAGGACATTCCAAGGGATTAAGTAAACAGTCTGAAGTTCTGACCCTCCTCCCCTGCTGCAGCACGTGCATCTGGGGAAGATAAGAGTCTCCCCCACCCTTCTTTCCCCACACCTCCCCTCGGGCCCCACACCTGTGGACCCAGAGACTGCAGCAACCCAGGCCTCCCAGCCCAGCCAAACTGCTGTAACCTGCTACCACCCAGCTTCCCCAGCCTCCTCTTCCTGCCTGCCTTCCTGCTGCTATCTCTCTGGGCCTCCTCCCTGGGCTCCTTGCACTGTGCCTTCCTCCTTCTGTCCTTCAGAGAACTAATTCTTGGCTGGCAACCATATTCTCTGTTGTCACACAATACATCTTTTCATTCCTTGCAGGCAAAGAGAACCGATCCCTTCTAGACTTGTCAGATTAAAAAGGCAGGAAGGTAGGAAAAAAGAAAGCTGGGTCCCCTCCTGGTCCTGCAGGCTCTTATCTCACACTGCAGACCTCTAGGCTCACCTCCTTTCCAGCTGTCTCTTCAGCCTGCACAGGGCTTGGACCAGTATGGCTCTGAGGCAGGCTTGAGACCATAAGCTCCAGCCCCAGGGAGATGCTTTTGGGGGCAGCCACGTGTGGGCGCAAGCTCAGACAAGGGGCCTTTGTGTCTTCCCACCTGCTGCCCTGCAGAGCACATTCCATTCTTAAGTGGCAGCTGAAAGAGGAACCTTGGCAGGTCAACACAGGATATTACAAATGCCCTCTCTCTCGCACCCTATCCCCATTCAAACTCCAGCTTCCTGGACAGGTGTTACTTCAGGTGGCCCTTCCTACAGGTGGCCTGAACCTGCTTTTCATGGTCCTGCCCATGACACACAAAGAGAAGATGATTCAGTGCAGAACTCAATCCTCCAAGTAGAGGGAAAGAGAGACCACAGGGCAGAATTCAGCTCCCCAGGGGAGAGTAGTCCTAGTGCATATGTATGCACGCGTGCGCGCACGCACACACACACACACACACATACACGCGCACACACACACACACACTTTGTCCTGACTTTTGCCCCAGAGAAGTAGCCTCTAAAGGAACTATCTGGGAGGGAGGAATCCATGTAGAGCAGGAAGCACAGAGCTGGCAGCAGGCAGCAAGCTGCTCCTCTGAGTAGCAGCTCCAGGTTCTACCCCTTCCCCATATCACCCCTGGAGGAGACGGCTCCTCTGCAGTGAACCCTAAGACAAAGAGGGGACAAAAGGTGCTGTTCGCTGTCATTTACTGTAAATATCACTGCCAACCCACCTGCCCTCTTCCAGCTGGCTCGCCCAGAAGGGCTACGGTCTGTCTCTGTTACCCACAAAGTACAAAGCCACATCAACCGGGAGAACACAGCTTTGTCCAGTTCAAGAACCCAAATCCCACAGATGGCCTTTCCAGCTCCAGATATTTTATTCATCATTACACAGTCAGCTCCTTCAGCGGGGAAAACCTGAACAGTAGGTTTTGCATAACTGCCATTTTCCCCTCTTCTACTAGGACCTCATGTTCAGAAACAAGGGAGTAAGCCTGAAGATTTCAGTTGCAACAAGCAAAAGTAAAGCTATCTCCCATTCCCAAACCGGCAGACACGTACCATGGGAAGCACTGGTGATTGCAGATCTTGAGACTTACTTTCCCCCTTCTCCCTACTTTCCACCTGGAAAGGAGCACTAGCACCAGAGCTATCTCCCCCTGCTCTGGGAAGGACCTGGAAAGGCGCTTGCACCCTTTTTCTGACCCACTTCCACACTCCTGCACAGGGAAAAAGGCGCTGCCCCACAGGGACCATGTTTCCCAGTGGGTGGTGGCAGCATCAGGTGCCACTTCCACATCTGCATTCTCTGGATTTTTATCTCCTGCATTCAGGACTGGTGGCTTTGCCTCGTCTTCCCACCCCCACGGCATAAACACCTGGGGCAGGGGCCTGGGCCTGACCTTGGTCTCCCGGTAACTACATGCATAGGACAAGCCTGGGAACTTCGGCTGAGTCTCAGCAGGCCCAGCTCTCCAAGCTTCCGAGCATATCATCTCCAAGGTCTAGGTGCAAATAGGAAGCCTTCCATCTAGCTATATAGGAGCTCTGTAGTGCTCACACATGCAGTGGAACGGATTCTTGCTTTCTAGGTCACTATCAGCTCCCTGTGTGCGCTGTCTGGGAAATCAGCAGCCATCAATTTTTGGCCTCAAACTGTCTTTGACACTGAGCACTGTGGTCAGCATGTCCCAAGGCCATGCCTCATGCTAGCTGGGCCACTGTGCAGCACTCAGACAAATATCAGCCATTGAACTGGTAGGGCCCAGTGGGAAAGGAAACTGCTGTGCCCTCTGTTCAAAAAGCGGGAAAAATAAGCACTAAAAATAAAACACTAAAATATAAAGCATTATCCTTTCTTCCACATTCTCTCTCTCTCTCTTTTGAATTTGGTATGATGGTTTTTAACTTGCTATTTAGTATTGTACCAAGTAAAGAAAAATTAAAACCTCAAGGATGCTGTAGAAATGGTTTACTATGCATCACACCAGCTACGTGTGACTGTGGTGACAAGGTTCAGCAACCAAGACTCAGATTGCACGTATCTTCTCTGCTTATGTGCACTGTGTCACTGCTCTCCCGGGTCCAAGACAAAATTATCCAGAATTTCAAGAAAACAACTGCACAGGTCACACATCCATGATGCCAGCACAGCCCTCAGTGAAGAAGTCTAAACGTGCTGGAACACGTGATTAGATGAAGCAGTAGGCAAAAAAAAAAAAAAAAAAATCCAGACAGGTTTTATAGGTTTATAAACAAGACAGCTACAGACAGACGGACATGGACACGCTGTTTTCGCATCCTCTTTGACCAAGCACTGACCTCACTAGTAGCTGATCAGTTGAGCTCCCTAGGAAGCTGAGATTCTCAGGGTTCACATAAAGGCCCCCATCAGTCCTGTGCTCCTCTTTTGTTCACTACCCTTGAAAATTCCAGGCACTTGATTGCCACCACCACATGAGCCTTACCTCCAGTGCTTCTGGGAGGAAACAGGGAATGAGAATGGAGCAGACTTTCTGTAGGCCACTTTCAGCTTTCACCCCAGGCTCCTTCTATCTTGTCTAAGAACTCCTTGGAGGGCAGGCCGGCTTGAGATGCATACAGTTAGATAAAGCATAAAACTCCACTCACCTTTCTTTCCTGAGTTAACCTGGCTCGAGGGCTTGTCGGTGACTGAACCTTAGATGAAAAGGGAAACAAAAACGTAGACATTCAGACGCACTGTGCTTGGTTTCTTTCACAGCAATGGCAAAGCCTGACACTGTGAACATATGTCATATCTAGCGACATTATATACAAAGTTAGTGCATTCATACATAGTGAGTGGGGTTTGTTTAATATCAGTGTCACTGATAACCCAGCCTTGTTTTGAGCTGAACTATGATTTCCAGGTTCCCTGGCATTATTCTTGACCAGATTTTCATGAAATTCCACATCCATATAACTCCCCTTTCCAACACCTGACTCTTGAATCCACACCCATGTCCCCTGCTTCTCACCAATTCTATGTCTGAGCTATATCGAGTCAGTAGAGCCGAATGAAAAGAGACCCTTCTTACTAAAAATGCAATGATTGACATCCCTTGCTGGTTAGAGCAGGAAATTGGTGATTTTCCAACTGCATTAAGTAGAAAATTGTTGGTCCAATTGTACTGAATGGGCCAAAATAGTCTGAGGCATGGAAACAATTTTCTAGACACAGCCTGTTCCTCAAGGAGGGGTAGCATGTGTGTTTATCCAAACATTTGCCCTGCATATACTACGATGCCACACATACCCATCCTCCAGGCCTATCCCCATGGCACTTGTCTTTACCATGAAGTTCAATTCTACACATGCAGGGCATAAGCACTCATCACAGAAGGGCATCCACGGAGGTCCCACCAGCAGAAGGCAAGAAAGAGTCTATGTTTTCCTAATCAGTAGCATTCTCTTCTCCAAATACTAGCTTTGTGAGAATTCTGTTATATTTCCCTGCATGGCTTATTTCTAGTGCCTTTGTTTGCTTTGAATGAAACTTTCCAGGTCATATGTAAAAAGGCTAATTCCTGCCTCTCCCCACTTCAACCCCAATTAAGGTTTCCAGTTTCCATATAAACCACAAATAAAGTAAACTTCCCTTCTAGTAAGCAAATTTTGGTTCCATAACATACATTTTTACTGCCCTTCCCACTTACTCTTCCCTTTATATAGACAGGCTACCAAAATAGTGGATCAATTTTGTAAAAAAAAAAAAAAAAAAATTTAAGATAGTAAGACTGCTACCCTTCAGAATTTCCCATAGGTTTTCACATAATTTTTATACTTTTTGCACATAAAATTAAAACAGTAAAACCACCTATACACAGAGGAAATACAAAGCAACTGGTGGGTAAGACAAGTTTCTTCTGAATGATGGCTGAACTACATGGTGAATTTAAGTGAGTGGCTCATAAATTCCTTACAAATGAATCGAAACAGACAGCATAGAGCTTACGTAAATCCATAATCCACAATCCCATGAAACTGACCTAACAACAGAATTCCTCCATGCCTATAAAGTTGGTAATGACTTAATTTTTGCTATAGACTAACCCAACAGGTCGCCATCATAAATCAAGTAGTTTCAGAACCACAGGAAAAGCTTTGTAAAAATAAGGTCTGCGGGTATCACCCCAAACCTACTGAATCAGAATGTATAAGAAGAAGCCATGACATTTGGGTTCTTTTTAATTCTCCAGGTACTTCTGAGGGTCAGCCATATTTAAGAGCCACTGATAGGAAAATTTTCCATTATTCTACTTCTATGGTAGCGGCCACCACTGCCCTCTCTAGCACATGTGACAGTCATCACTACTCCATCTCTGTGGTCTTTGATGTGGAAATTCCATGCAGTCTCAAAGTCCATTCCAGTCACACTTCAACAGCAATCAATAGGCATAAAAGCTACAAATTTAAATGTCATCCAGCTCTAGGGTTTTAGTCAATGCTTAGGAAGACAGCATTAAGCCAGAAACCTAAACTCAAAGTGATAAACATATAGGTATATATTGACCCTCCTCACCTAGCTGACAATTGAGCAGGGAAAGACCTCATAGCCACCACCAACCTTTCAAAGGTTCCCCCACCAGGTGCAGGAGACCCACCAAGGGGATCTCACTCCAACCCCTTTCGTGCTTCCCGCCCCACCCTACGGTACCTGAACATACAGGAGTTTTGTTCTGCACAGAAGAACCACTGATAGGTTTCCCATCTGGGGTAACACACCAGCAGTACCCTGTGTAGGTATGGCACTGCACCTGTTCAGAGAAGTGAGAAAGGAAAGAACTGTAAGTCTTGGGTCACGATATCGAGTCATCTCTTACACCTTTTCAAGCATCGCTCCCACCTCTCACCCCACCTCTTGCTCCAGAGTGACTCACAAGTTGACCAGTTAGCCAACAGCATCAACATTTGCTATATTACCCAAATACATGCACAACTGCAATTTATTTGCTTTCTTTAACTTCAAAAACTTTAATATCTGATATCATGCTGAGATACATCCACTGTGGTTTCCCTGGGTGTGAGTCTTCCAGTATTGGGACTCCCATCCAACTGTAAAAGATTCTGAACAGTGAACTAATTTGGCATGTGCAACTTGTGTCACTACTGTGGGCTGATATGACACTTCTTTAACTAGTAGAGGTAAGCAGTAAGGTTTTTTTTTGTTCAAGCTTCTCCAGGCATTCACTTGTGGACCAGCCTGTCTACTGACCGCATGGTTCTCCTGAAACAAGAGCACCCATCCCGAGGTTAAGGCAAGCTCAAAGGCTCTATTTCACAAGGCCCAGCTACACCCCTAGGTGATGTTCTTCAAGTCTCTGGAATCAGGTCCACTGGCCTAAGAACAGTCAATGAAAACAAGGCTTTTTGTGTCCCTCCTTCAGGGTGACTCTTCTTTTCTCTTTCAATAGCTGTCATTTTGCCTACCTCCTCCCACCCAACTCCACTGTCCTCTTCCCATTGTTTTCTCTGTGGTTTTCCTAAACACACAGTAAGGCAGATCCCTTTGCTTTAAAACCCTTCAACGATTCACCTTTGGACTTCAGATAGAGATTAAACTAATTTGCATGGCCCTCAAGGTCAAGATCCACCCACCATTTCCTGCAGTGTCATTTTACACCCATGGCCCTATGCAAGCCCTCCATTCTGGCCACAATGGACTCTTTGATGCTCCCAAACACACCCTACTTTCTCCTGACTCTGAATCTTTATTTTCACTGCTATTGAACTTGTCTGGGACACCATTCTCTAACCTGTTCCAACACTCTCCTAATCCCCCC
>PVJX010036995.1:0-17240 GCA_004027295.1 Dolichotis patagonum | reverse complement strand
TATCTGCTTTCACAAAAATACTGTCAGTTACTACTGATCACTACTTGTATTTTCTCTGTATTCCTTTCAGTTTGTCACCCAGCACTGCTATTGCTTCTGCCTTCTTCTCTTTCAGAGGCCTGACTTTGAGACATCAGCGTAGATGGTCCACATTTTGCAGCACAGTATTCTGATTCTGCTTAGAATTGATTGTCCCTTCTAACTCAGCTTGATGGGTCACCTTGCTTAAAGTGGCTTCTAGTAGAAGCCCTTCTGTTCCTTTATGTTCTTCATCTTTAGACTTCCTTGTTCACAATCCCTAAATATAGAGCCACTGCTGATTTTCCACTTAAGATTATGAGTAGATCACTGTTATATTTGAAACTATGTATTTTAGTAAGTCCCACCAATATTTCATATCCACATACTAATATAGAAAAATTAGCATCAAGTAATCATTACAATGATAAACTAACTACATAATGATGTTGCAAAGCAAATAATCCAAAACTCAGTGGATTAAAGAAATAATCATAGATTCTAACTCATGCATCTGTTTTTAGGCTGTAATAGGGATCAAAGTAGCCAGCTGGCTGTTCCAGGCTGTGGTTATTTGTTCAAGGTTCCAAATGATACCTTGCTTTCAAAATATCTCCATTATGGCCCATTCTCCTCTAACCCATGAACCAGTCAGAGCACTATTTTTTCATAAGGATGGCAGAAGTTAAAGAGACAAGTGAACTGTCACACAATTTAAGCACAACACAATTTAAGCCTCTGTGTTATGTTTGCTGATCTCTCACAGGTAAGTCTTGTAGTCAAGCCAAAGTCAATAAATGGAAAAGAAATGTACAGTCACATGAGATGGATATAGATGTGAGAATGGTAAAGAACTGGAAGCCATATTGTAATTTAGCATGAAGGATTTAAACTACAAGACTGACTTAATGATGCATTCTTTATTCTTAACATCTATATGACAGAGGGATACATAGTGCCATAGAAAAAGAGTTCAGTTTATTTAAACCCAGTATTAGCTCTGAATAATGCAGTATACAGAAAAGCAAAGTTATGTATTGTTTATAGAGTACCGGTACCTGGATCTTGAGAGGGTAATAGTGGGCTTTGGATGAGACACCCTCTATGCTGTTTAAGGAAATATACATTTCCCAATGTACCCACAAGGCCTTCCCTCCACAAGAATCTTATTTTCCTTAAATTACTACAAAATTAATATGTACTGATTTTAGAAAATCAGCATATTTGTGTATAAAGAAGAAAATAAAATATATCCTTACTATATAACTACCCATTATTTACTCTGATGAAATATATAGAAATAGGGTAAAAATGATGCAGATAAGTAGACAGTAGACTGACAGTAGAGGAATGTCTTGTAATCTTTTGTTTATATATCAGATACTTTCAATGTTGGTACATACTAATCTCTACACATATCATTAATGCTATTTAATATTCTGCCACATGAATACAGCAAAATTTATTTCACTAATCTGTTGACAAACTGTCACATTTTTTGCTGTTACAATGTTTCATATTATATACATCTCTGAACACCTGAAGTATCAAAAAGCAGAAGAAAGTAGAAGCATCATCAGTAGTGTCCTTTAGAAGAGTTAGAGTTTCAAGAAGCTGTAAAGCAGAATTCTGAGGGATATAGCTAACTTCAAAACTGGGAGAAACAATCTAAAGGGAACAGAGATCTAATTATGCACCAAACAAGGGAAATATAGGAGTTTTCCAATTAGACACTCAAGGCAAAATAACAAAGGAGCGCAAAGATCATGAGATTCAAAATTAAAGACCACAGAAAATTGCCTGATCCAGGAAGAAAAATTTTCTCGTATTGGCAGTTAAAGATATGTGAGAGGTGAAAAAGTGAAGAGGCAAATTGTGTCAGATAGAGGAACAATCCTGCCCAAGACAGCACTAATGATGCGTCCATCCTTCTACCTTCTGAAAGTTTTAAGCATAAGGCCAGTTTCAGGTGTGGAAAGACATCCAGTCAATCACACTGTGCAAGTGGGAGTAGGTTCACGTATAAAAAGTGCATTCAGCAAGCTTTATAGGGCAAGTCTACTGTTGTGGCACTGAAACAACTGATTACTTCTATTACAGGAAAACAAAGGCAAACTATACTATTTACACATTTTATAGGCTTGCAAAAATGCAAGCTAGTAACCACTCTATGGTTCATCTCTATTGGTCTGGCTTTCTGAAATGGTACAAAGAGTAAAACTGTATCCTGCGATAGTTTACAGAGCAGGAGGCGTGTGCCTATTTTTAAAGCTAGTCCGCAGTGATCTGCATGGGGTTGGGAGAATAATCCAAAGGAAATTCAGACAGTTGAAGTGAAATCTTTCCTTTCTAAAAATTCTTGGTGAAGAAGAATGCTTTTATTTGAATTCTAGGACAAAGGAGAGAGCCTTGCTGTTTCAGAGAAGTTTTAAAATTAAATTATCCTTCAACACCGAGAATATGTTCATTTATATGAGGTAGAATTCAAAGAATTCTTTCTATAATTTCACTTAGAATGTACAGAAATAAAATTTTCAGGGCTCTTGACTGCTGAAAAGTACCAGTCTGGTTAATTTCTTTTGTATAGCATTTTTATTGATCTTCATATCAAATCAATGAAGTAAAGAGGGCAGGTGGTAAACAATATGATGGATCAAGCCATTAATAATCCTAGCTGGGAAATACTCAAGGTCACACTTAAAACAGTGATGGTAACAGACTAGAAATGTCATATCTGATTTCCAGTGAAGATATCTTTTTTTTTATGTATAGAGGAGACAACTTCAGATCTGTTGCTTAGAATCTTTGAAACTTTAAAGTTTTCACTTAAATTCCCAAGTCATGTGTTTATTCCTTAATGGTAAAAACTTCCTTAAATTGTCAAATTCTAAAATGCCTACTTTCTTGTTTTAGATGTCAAGTCCAAGGAATGTGCTGGAATCTGCAATATTCAAGCTGAAAGAGTAGATGATTAGTTCTCATCCTCCAAAGCTGTCATTGTGGATTATGTAGGAAACTGAGCTGAAAAATGCATGGAGCATGAGAAAAGTAGCTGGATTTGTTTTGTTTACTCTTCTATCCTAGTGGCTACTGTATGTCTAACATGAGCAAGCCCCAGGGAATACTGACTAAATAAATGAATTCTGTATACACCAGGTTCAAAATGTGTCATCGTTCTATCAAGTTATTGTCCCAGAAAATCAACTACAAAGGTAAAATTTTTAAGAAGGAAGAAGAAAGATAAGGAAGGAGGGAAAGGGCAAAGATAGAAAAGGAGACATGAGAAGAAAAGAGGTAAAAATGGGAATGGAAAGAAAGAACAGGGATGGAAGGAAAAGGAAGGAAGAATATATAAATAAATCTGGGATTTCAAGAATTGATTTTGCTTGAAGGAAGCTATGTTATCAGCACACTGGGAGAAGGAGACAGAAGGATTGCAAGTTTGAGCCCAGTCTGGGTAACTTAGCAACCTAGTGAGTCTCAGAACAAAAAATTAAAAAGATGAGTGGGAATCTAACTCAGCAAGGAGATCTTATCTTCAGCCTCCAGGGTCAGAAAACTATTTTAAACTATGTAAGTTATAGTGGTGCAAGTCGACTTTATCTTCCCTTTGTCTGTATGTTTCCTCCCCATTCTATGAAATCAGGAAAAGTCGTTTCCCTTTTGCGCCTCCTGGTTCTTCCCCAAACCCTCGGGCTGTGTGGAGAGCACCTGTCAGGTTACTCTAGAGTCTCAGAAATCCATCTTCAAGGACTTTACTGACTCCTCTGAAGACAATCGATCTCATCCATGCAAATCGATGGCTGTGGCCAAAACTTCTAGGCTCAGTTCATTCTTTGTCTCTCTTTGCTGACCGTCTAAGTGGCTTCTCACCAGTTTGGCGTGTTGCTAGTTAAATTTCATTCTTGTAAAGCTGAGGATCCACTTAGCTCCTCTCCTCTGAACTTTTGTCATTCATGATTAACAATGAAAGCCAAAGTGCATGAAACAAGTTCAGCCCTATCTGTTCCTGGCATGAAAGTGACGTCTTGGCATATTAGCGGGACACGGCTCTATCTCACATAAATGATGCCTGGGCCCACAACAAAGGCGCCGGCTCTCAGCGCCTAATAGGATCACCTACTTCAAATGTGAAACTTCCTTCTTTGAAATATTTGTTGGGATTTCATAAACCTATGAAGATTCTCAAACTCAAACAAAACCTTCTAGGCTTCAGCACAAGCTCCGACTCTAAAGAGCTTTCTGTTCTATAAACCGGTTATTGGATCTGGGTCCCCGGTCTGGGCGGACGGGGGAAGAGCCGGGTGAATAGAGAGGAAGGGCTAGATTCCCACTTTCTCCTTTTAATATAAAAGTAAAAGTCATCTGGCTTTGACTGCAGAAAATGGATCATATTAAGCATTTTTAAAGCTCTATTCTTTTTGTAAGACCTAATTTCAGACCCATTAACACTTTAATATGAAACAGAAGCACATCATTTCATTAGGAGACAAAATAAGGCCTCTCAGCAACCATATGTTGTCTCTTTCTTCGGAAAAAAAAAGGAAAGGGAAAAAGAAAAGACAGAAGAAAAAAACCCTTTGAAACCTTAGATTATAGATTGAACCACAAGAGTATATGTAAATTTGGCACATCGGCCACCCCAGGTGAGCAGAATCTGCTTGGCGGAGCACCCCAGTCATGAATTGTATTGTTTTGTTTCATTTTGGAAATGCTCTTATGTACTCTATTTAGTAACAGAAGACCTGGCTCTTTCCCTAGGAAGCTGACAGGGAAATATTCTTTTGTGAAAATAGAAATCAAAAGAATCTTTTAGTCTGCTCTTCCTAAAAATGTCTACACGGATACAAAGAGCAAAGAGATACTTTGTGCCACTGATTTCACAGATTACTTATTTATTAAATAGATGAAGCAAAATTATAGCTGTCCCTTTTCAATATTTAAATTTTTTAATGATAATGCCTTTAAAATGCACAGAACATGAATGCAGGGAGCTGGTGTGATAGGAGAGAGCCTTATTGCACATAATTAACAGACACATAATGTCTGGTAACTAGTAATTTCCTTCTAGCTGAGTAAGGAAATAATTTAATCATGTTGATCAAATGAATCCCAGGAGCCCAGTGTAACATTATGCCTTAAAAGGGGTTGGGGGGGGGGGTAGGAAAAAAATCTGCATTAACTGATAAAAGACTACTTGGTTAAAAAAAAATAACACAGGTATCCAACCTTGCTTAGGTATCCTTAATAGTATTTAAAATTCAGGGCTGATTTTACTAATTGACTCAATGTGACATTTTAGAAGGATTATTTTCTAGCACTGGCAAAGGCAAAAAATATATTCATGACCATTTTGTTTAGAAGTAACTAAAATGTAAGCATTGCAAGATGTATATTTCCCTCATCAATGAAAATGCCCCCCTCCTCAGAGAAATGCACATGCGTTGGGGTGGGAAGATAGTGCCAGGGTGAATAGTAGACTATACAAATATTTTCTAAGAGTCTGTCTCCCAGAATAGCATCCCATATTAACAACTACGTATAAACTCCATTGCTATCTCTGTATTTCAAATGAATATTCAAAATAGGCCAAGAGGAGGATTTCTCCAAATAATTGCCACCAACAAATTTCCCTTCGGTGGAGTGTATCCTAGCAATGACAGCCTGGTGTTGCCCTCTGTAATCTTTTGTGTCTTTTCCCATTGTTCTTCTAAACAACTTTAAAAAGGCAGCAAACCACCTTCATGGCATCTGAAGTCATCTCTCAGTAATGAGGTGATATAATTTAACACGTACCATGATACATTTTATCCATCTATTGTTTGCTAAATAATTCCTGCAATAACACTTTTATTTTTTCCATAATTCTTCAGGGCAATGCTGGAGGAATAATGTTTTTACTGCAGTGATTGATGTCAAGTCTTGGTGCTATGTAGCCCCCATGAACAGAGGTTATTGATAAGCATCAGGAAGATTGGAAGATGCAGAGTGGGGAAGGAGAGCGTGCAGAGGTCCTTGCTGCATGGAGAGAACATCAGGGATCAGAGGGTTAATACTATTTTATGAGGTTGTAAAAATCTACCCCAAGATTCTTGTGTTAGCAATATTCTTTGTGTAAGATGTGTGTTATTAAAACAAGTAGCAGCATCTGAATTAAAGTGACAGTATGATGGATGACTACTGAAAGGGAATCAGAGCCGTTTGCAGCATTTTGGGCTAGATGTGGGAATTCTGCCTCAGAGGCAAGGAGCTTGGCAGACACATTGATTCTGGGCTGACGCATGTTCATAAATATGCCCCTAGAGAGGTGTGGCCTAGCAGAATTTACAAAATTATGTTCATGAATTATTTAACATTTATTTATGGATGCTATATTTAAACAGTATTTGCCAAGGCGAATGGACCATAGCTTATGGAGTGATCTTTAGGTAATGCAAATTCTGCACAAGACAGGGGTGGCGGGTGGCTTGCCCAGTGATGCTAAGCCTATCAAAACTATATTAGAGGAGATGAGCCCACCACTGAAGGAGCTGCTCCTCTGAGACCCAACATGTTTCCCTGAGGTAGCTGCGGTCCAGAGCAAGAAGAAAGACAGAGGAAGGTTTTTAGCCTTCAGGAATTCAGTCACAAGAGAAGACACAACTGTGCTAGGGCTGATAACAAATTTTAACATAGTCCTTCTATTTACGAAGTCTTTTAGTCATTGTAGAATGCAGCTATGTCATTTAAGATTGAAAAGAAAAAAGATTAAGAAATTGCTAGAATATATACACCACTCGAATCATGCTAAGGGTCATATTAAACATATGAAGTTAAAGTTATGATTTATACCTTTCTTAATTTAGTGTTTTTATGGATTAAAAATTGGTGGTCAACTTAACACCAGCTGAATTAAATCAACATGGTGCTGAGCATAGATGACCCACCTGAGGAAAGTCACCAGCATGAAATCAGATGGAGAGAAAGAGCCAGGCCTTGTGGGTTATCCTAAGGGTCATTGTTGGGAGCCGCAAGTTCTCCTGGAGGAGCTTGTCATGGCTGGCTTCCCCTATATGGATTCGGCCATTATCATCATCGGAGGAGCTTGGGACCTTGTCATTCAGAATGGCTGTGCTTCACTTTGGGGGAGCTCTGCTCCTTCCTTTGAGCACCGCTTCCCGGCTATAGGGGGAAAGATAGGTGTTGTTCAGTCTCCAGGAGAAGCTTGTCCCTTTGGTTTCCTGGCATGTACTTGACTGTTCTCATCATTGGAGGAGCTTGGGACCTGATTGTCACTGAGGGTGGCTGTGGTACTTTTCAAGACAGCCCTGGTCCTTGTTTTGAGCATTACTTCTTGGCTGCAGTGTAGAGCCCTAAATCTTCTGGCACAGCTCCTTCACACTGCTGGCACAGACTTTCTAGCTTCCACCACTGACCTTTGGGCCTTCCCAGCACAGATCCATAAAACAGACTGGTGTGAATCCTTGTGGGCTCTAGACTTCCAGTTGGAATTGTGGGAGGCACTGTCTTGGGCTCTAGGACTTCAGTTGGACTCATGAAGGACATTGCTGTGAGATCCAGGCCTTTGACTCAATATTCTGGGTCTTCAGTGTAGTGGACAGATTTCCTGCATGCTCTTGTGTTTAACTCTGCGTGACCATCATAAATAATATTATAAATTCTGTGTCCCACATGTGACTTTTCTCCCTGCAACCCCTGAATACAAGTGCCATATAACTTGGCACGGTGTGTAGGGCAGAGACCTTAGTTCTCATCACATATTCAACTTGTTCCCACCATTTCCCATCCTTCTTTGGTTGAGTGGGGCCTTATGGCTCACTGTTGCCGATGAAATGTGAACGAAAGTGGCATGTGTCTCTTCTGTTGCGGAGACATACAAGTTCTTCATTGCTTCTCTTTTGTCATGGTATTGAAGACGCTGCATTTTATAGGAGGTTCAGCTATATAAAGGTGTAGCCTTCAACAGCTCACACATGTGCTTCTGAATCTAAGTGTCCACCAACCTATTTGCCATGAGTAGCACGATTGAGAAATTCTGGCTGAGTCCAGGTAAGCCCTTGGTACATGAGGTTTGCTCACTGCTGATGCACAAAAGGACATCTTTGATTCAGGTATAATCCAGTGCTATTCAAGTCACCTTGCTATGATGAAGTAAGATGTTGGTGCCAGAATGTAAATCAGCACCGTATTCACTCTGAGAACCTCCTACCATCAAAGAGAGGTCAGTTGAGCTGAACAATGCACATGGTGGCAGAGTGGATTTATTTTCTGACCCAAGTTCCTTAATGTACCACATCTGACAAAAAAAATAGTTTTTACAGAGAAATTGTGAAGAGCATTACGGTAGACATTGTATTCTCTAAAGTATTTGCAGGTTTATATATTTCTTTGTTTGCATGGATGATTAATGTGTTTTAATGCTTCTCTTACAGTCCAGTGGGTTCCATCCTTTCTGTTAAGGATTGGAGAGACATGTATAGAAGAAGAAAAGTACAATCTAACATGGACAAGGTAATTCTTTTTAGAAAAAGGCCTTTATAGCTTTGTATTTCTGCTGATTTCAAACTTACATTTCAATGCCCCTCCTCAAGCTCAGACAAAAACAAAGTTAATCTTTTCCATTTTGACTTTTTTTATAAGAACATCAATATTTTTCTCTTTAGGAAAGATCTCTTTTTTAGCAAAAATCATAGGCATATGACTAGTAACATTATCGAGGCAATCCATGTGACTCAAACCCAGGATACTGGTAATCCCAAGGGAAAAAAATTGAGTCTGATTTTACTCCTTGCAAAAAATGATTCAGTGAAAGCCCAGAGTAAAAGGCAGTAAAACTGAGCCTTACTTTCTTAAAAGAGGGAAGTAAAAATGTATGATAAAACTTTAAATATATGTATGTATATAATCATAAGAATATTTTTTAAGTTAAAACTTACCGTCAATACAAAGAAATTAAACTGATAATTTACTCTTACGTTTTAGCTTCCTTTTAAGGGAGAGACTTACTTTCTTAGTTGATACTATTAGTGCTACAAAGGTAGACCCACTATTATGACACCACTGTTCTCTCCTTTTGCTACCCTTAGAATAAATATAAAAACTAAATTTGTGGCCATGAAGTTCATAATTGATATTAAATGGTACACATTTATATTCTGAATACCTTTTATTTTTAATCATTGTCTGATTATAAAATTTCAAGGGATATCATAGAAGAATGTATGCATGCACAGACATTCCTATATACTCCTCTGTCTTGATCTTTAGGATAGTTATCAATACAAGCTAAGAAATCCATAAATTTTTGATAATGAATAAATGAGTGACTAAATCTGTGAATCTCTCTGCTTTACCCAAAAAATAGATACTAGAAGCACTGATAAAACTAATAACAGAATAAACTATGGTGAATTTCAAGAATGCTGCCAGTAGATCAGATACGAATTCTGTCATTAGCCAGAGTGTTTAACAAAATAGTGTATGAAACCTCCCTAGCTCTCTATGACTTGATCCAGAGTGTTGAATATTAATGAATTCTGTTTACAAAACTTTTCAGAACTTTCAGAGGATGTAATAAGAAGTGTCAGAAAATCAAGGATGGGTCAGTCCCACACTTGTAAACCCGGCCCTTGGTAGGCTGAGGCGGGAGGATCATTGAGAGTGCAAGGCCAGCCTGAACTCCATAGTGCAACACTGTCTCAAATAAATACATAAATAAATACATAAATAAATAAATAAATAAATAAAGGAGAGGAAAAGAAAATCAAGGGTGGACAAGTGAACAGACATAGAGGAAAATATGTCCTCCTGCTTCTTCCCAGTATCTGAGGAGCAGAGCCAAAGACAAGGACTAAAGTGTTGATACTTTGAGAGGCAAGCCCATGATTAGGAAGGGAAAAAGGAAAAAGAAAGCAAGGAGAGATGTGGAGTAACACAATATTATGAGCAATTGAGCTGGCTTTAGCTACATAATGGGCTGCAATGGAACAATTGTATCTGCTAGACATGAAACTGAAATCACACCTTAGAAAAAAGCCCGCGGAGAGAAGAGATAAAATGGAGCTTAGCTGCCTTACTCCATCCTGCCTCTTTTTCTGTGTTGGTCCAAATTTGCTTTTGGGAGAGTTCACTACCCACAGTCTTGTGCTGCATTTCTGAGCCCCGTGACAGTTGCTCAGGCAGCTAGATCCTGTGCTTCTTGTGGTGTTTCATCCAATTTCAAAAGCAGAGAGAAAGGTCAGCACTAAGAGAGCTTAGCAGAAGGGTGAAAGGTTGTGCTGTCCTGGGACAATTCACACAACAGCCAGCGGGGAGCCCAACTCAACCACAGCATGGCTGACCAAGAGAGAAGGGAGAGTTTTGTAGAGGAACAGGCTCCTGTGTCTGAGAAAGTACTCAAGATTTGTGTTCAGCCTAGTTTTACGAAGTCCAAAATCTATTTATATGCACTCAAGGTTCAAAAGGCTCTCATTTTTGTACTTTTCCCCAATGACCTCCATTTTTTCCTCTTAGACTTTTTCCTTTACCCTGTCTTTCCTCTTCCTCCTTTAGTGCTCACTCAGTCACCGATATATACCAATACATCTTGGTCCTTGTGGAATACAGTGCACACAGCTAAGCATACTTTCTAGCCAGTGATCATTGTTATTGCAGGAATATTCTTCCTGACATTGAAAACAAATGCTATCTCTTCTCTCAAATCTTTCTCTATCCTCTTCTATTCTATGCCTCTTCCTTTGGTGTATTTATATATTTCTTTCTTTTTGTTAAGATGCTTGCTACTATCTGATATGTCTATAATTATTTATGTATGTTTATCTGCCGATTAAACTGTATGCCAGCTCCACAAGGACCCAAACAATGAAATTTTGTATAATAAAATTGAATTTTGGTGTCTGATAAATTTGAGATCTCCATGACCCTTTTGTTTCTTGTGGTCCATTTTGTGATACATCTTTCTGGGTTGTAGCATCGTTTGTGTAATATTTCAGGTTTTTTAAAATTTAGTAAACATTAGCAGACACAACTTAAGACTGGTGCCTGACAGGGTATGTGGTGCAAAATAAGTGTTAAATAAAGAATAGCTTTTCATGTTTCTCCAATTTTTGCATTCCTTTCTGTCCCAATATCAGTGGAATGTGTGTCTAGTATAAGACATATTTTTTGGAACTTATGTATTACTAATAATTTCATGAAGTACTTACTTCATTACAGACATTATTCTTATAACTTTGTAATTGTTTACTTACATATGGGTGTGGTGGTACTATATACACCCAGGTCTCCCTATGCCACTCAGGCTGGCCTTGAATACACTATGTAGCCTAGGTTGGGCTAGAAATCACAGAAATCCTCCTGCCTCAGTCTCCTGAGCACTAGGATTATACATGTGCAGCACCATGCCCAGCCTAAGCAAAACATTTTACATAAAACTTAACTATGCCTTAGACATAATTCTAAATGTTTAAAATAAATATATTATTTTAATCCTCATTACAGTCTCTTTAATTATCCTCAGTTTTCAGATAAGAGAACTCAGATATAGAGATTAAGTTTTTTGCCCAAGAGTATACAGCTAATAAAACCTGGAGTTTAAACACAGTTTGTGTATGCATACTTTATATAGTGTGATACAGTGTGTTATAAACTAGCCTATAAGTAACTGCCTTATCTCTCAAAGAGTTTTTATTACACTTGGATAAATAATATTTCTCTACAGTTTGCCTAATCTCTTTTGTAAAAACGTGAATGCATTGTGCCATTACAAGTACTCCCAGAATGCAGAGTAGGGCTTTTGTGTTTTGAACAAGTGGCTCAATTGATCAATTTTAAACTATTGTAGCCCAGCTCTGGGGGTAAATGGAGGGAGTCAGTTAGACAAGACAGTATTAGGCACAACCCAGAGCTGAGCAAAACAAGGGCAAAGAGAGAGTTACTATTTGTTTTTAAAGTGTTATCATTACTGTGTCATACCGATGTTCACATCCATATACTGCAGGGTAGTTCTTAAGACTGAGTCCTAAAGATTCTTTAGATATCCCACAAACCCTATCAGGGTTAATTCCTTGTGGGAATGTATATGCATAGGAAGTGATGATAAGATAAAATTCTCTAGGCCCAAAAATAGCACAAGTAAGAGAACATTTTCACAACAAATCCCAGAGACCACACCATAGATGTTTACCTTGCAAATGAATTGAGAATGGGCCAAATACAGCTCACCAGATTTCGGGAACTACCAAAAATATTTATACAGTGTTGAGCACCATTCAATATCCAAAGGACAAAAGGGAGACCATGTTAAAGAATCTGAAGAATTGAATTTTTAGTGAAGGCCTTAGGAAAATCAGATAAATTTCCTTTATCATCTCTGTCTTTCCTTTCTTCCCCTGAGGCGAGAGTATGAGAGCCTAACACAAACCTAACTTTGTCATCATCTTACTAGATATACTGCTTTCAACTTACACCATATTTCATACACTGCTGACTGTTTAGCTGTGAGCAAAAATGATTCACATTCCATGGGAATGTTGTTTGAGGGAACTAAGTGTCCACCACAGATGTTTAGCTCAGGTAAGATCAGGAGAGTGAGGACAGTTCTTGTTTAGTAAATGATGTTTATTTTCTTTTTGAATTGAGGGAGATATTAATCATGTCTAATCTCTTCTAGACAAAAGAAGATAATTCCCTATGGTTTGGCATGTACTTTTCTATCCAAAGGTCTCTAACCTTAGTTTTGATATTTATGTATTTCAGAGAGATGCTGGCAAGCTTGATACCAGTTGTGAGAGATCATTTATCCTGTAAACCAAATTTAGTGGGAAAAAAGAAATAAACAAACAAAACAAAAAAAACCAACTCATACCTGTCTGATAAAGACTCTACCTTTCCTTCCTCTCATCAAGGTCTAATTACCCTTCAGTGACAATCTTCGAGTACATTTCTGTGCAATGACCTCTCGTTCTGTTTCATTTTTTTCATTGTGGGCTTTTAAGTTTTCTTTTCTGGTAATCTGTGATTTTGGCAAAACTGTACAACTGTCATGGAGTGGGAAGACAGACTATACTATCGCTGACTACATGGAGACATTAACAACATCGTATCTAGCAGATTATGTAGCAAAATCTGCCATTTTGCAGAAAAGTGTGGAAGATGTGACCACCTTGGAAAAAAATAGATATTAGATCTCAGAACAATAACTTACTATTACTTGAGGAAAATCCCAAGTGACCAGATAGAAATTTTTATTTATCTTTTTGGAGCACTAAAAGGGAGAATTTTTCAGTATAGTAAATCAGAAGTTTCAAAAAGAAACCTAGTTATTTTAGCAAATCATTTAATACGCTATGATGCCACTTCTTGCTGTATCTGCACATTACAGCGGTTAATAGGGTGATTGGGGACTGGCATGACACCCCATTCAGCCCAGTGTCTCCCACCTTCTGATTCAGTGGTAGCAACTGGGATTCAATTTTGCTCTCTCTTAATTACCCACTAGTGGAAGCAGGGAACTCACGTTGTGTTCCATAGTAGGATTTACGTTAGGAAGGAAATCATACCATTCCGTCTTTCTTTCTGCCTTTGCTTTACAAATGAAAAACCCCAAAAAACACGTTTTGTAGAGGTGACAGCAAATAAAATAGTTCTGCACTTGAATTCACTGAATATGGGTTATAACTCTATTCTGTGCTTTATTTTCACATGACAGAATTGTATGAATTCATAGAGATGGTAAGGGAAAGGTACATGATCCCGTCTATACTCCCCATGGTAGGAGGTATTTTATTTTGGCAAACCATTTCAAATGTCCTCAATAGGATTCATCTCACAGATCAGGGAGAGGTCCAAATTCTCCTTGCAGGATTTCCTTATCCAAAGGAGAATAAGAGGCTTTAACTGCAGATAGAGCAGAAGTATCCAAATCAGGGTCCAAATTTGTAAAATGGAAAAAAGTTTTCTGCTATTTGATTAACAGATCTTCTACCTGTGTGTTTCACATAGACATTGTCAAAGAAAAATGAAAAGGCTGAGTAGTGAGTTTAAAAACTAAAGAAACTAACATGGAACACTACAGATGTAGTCCACAAGTGAATAACTATATAGGTTATCACTAAATATTTTAAAAATTTAAATCAAGTTAATAATTCATTAAATAGCATATATTTTATTATTAACCTTGATATATGTTCATTTACACAAGCAAATTAGAAAAATCTGAAGCTAGTGTTTTTATTTTATTGAAAATTGGCAAAACATTAAAGACTAAGCTATTCAATTATGATTGTACATATCTAGATATTCTGTTGGTGGACCAGTGATTGGTGGATGAGTGATAATATTAAGACATAAATAATTTATAAATTTTTGTATATTTTTCATGAAAATATGTTTCTTAGCTTTCATTTCAGCACAACCACTGATTATGTTACCATAATATCAGTTTTGCATAATTTATTTACAACTGACAATAATGCCAACTATGGCAACATTTCATGATTCACTGTAGTTATTAAAAAGTATGTTATTAATTTCAGTTGTATAAACTTTGATGTGCTATGGAGCAGCAACTTGAATTGCCAATAAAATTCTTAAATCAAAAATTATATTTAGAAATTCAATAAGAATATTTATATATCATGTTAAAATATTTAAACAGACTGCTTAAGATAAATTGCCATAAATATTACTATAAATGACTTTGTTTTCTTCACAAAAAGTATATATAGCAATGCTTCCCATCTATATACTATCTGGATTTATACAGTTATAGAAGGAATCAGTATTACTACATTTCATGATTGTTAATGGAGACACATGCAAATAAATAAATTTAAGAAAATTGTGTATTGTTTAATTCTGAAAAACGTTGCTGCAGCCATCATGTGAAACCATTAAAAATATTGTAGTATTTTTTAAAAACTCTAAATTCTAGGATTTAGATATTGGAAGAGTATCCAAGAAAATGGGAATTTGGGAATGGTACTTTCTTATGCAAGAATGTATGACATTCACATTTTTCTAGTGGAAGCATTTGTCGAGTAAGTTTGCTTTATCTTTGACTAAATGCTTCAGTGCTAAGATCCTCTCTGCATTTGATGCAGTTTATATCTGAAGCCATCCAGAGCACTACTCACAAAACTTAGCAGCATCCAAATTTGACTGCCTTTGTTTCAAAGAAACAGGAAAATAACTGTAGAAAGGCACTTCCTCCTGGGTCTTGAGCAGTGGTATTCCAGCAATGGATGATTAGTACATTCTGTCTAGGAAAGTATGGGATATCAGGTACAGGGTGACAGAATCCCTGTGGCTCCTTGCGCACATTGTATGTGTATGTTTGTGACATGTGTGCCTTCTAAAGAATGGAGCTTAGGCAACACTCTTTCCAGAGTTCAACCATACTGACTGGGACAGTTTAGATCTCCTCTCACCTACTCAGCTATCTCCATGACATTAATTTTCATTTTCTGAATCTTTCTCAAATTTTCCATTATTTTCCATCTCTCCCTAATATCCTATTTTCCTCTCCATCTATCTTCCTTTTCCTCCTTTTCTTTCTTCTTCACCTTTCATTTCTTCTTTTAAATTGCAATTTCTCTTTTAAAAATATCTCTCAAAAATCATATAGTACACTACATCTTACATGTTATCTGTATTTGTATACATGGAAGAACTCTATTCAAATATAAGAAGAGATAAAAAATATAAAGTATTTGCTCTTTTTTGACTTTGTCAATAAATATTTCCATATAGGCAATCACTATTGAGGCTTTAGTTTACATTTTTAAACCATTTTCTGAAAATTCAGGAGTATGTAATGTTTAAATAGGTATAAATAATCAGGTATATATTACTTTACTACTTACTTTCTACTCAGAAATGAGCAATAAATCATTTTGTATGTAAAAATATAGACTAGTATGTATAACAAAAATCTGTACATAGTATATCATATTGTGAATGTACCACTGATTTAACCATTTTTAAGAGAAATAAACAGAGTTTTGCACCAGTTTTGGTAATCTTTTCTGTAGAAATTGATAAACATATTTTAAAATTTTTATGAAACTTTGAAGGGCTTAGACTATCCAAAGCAATTTTATTTTATTATTTTAAAGATGGTAAAACAAAACAGAACAAAGCAGATCACAAGAAAACAATGTAAGCGACATAGAATTTCAAAACAAGACCACAGGAGATCAACAGTGACTACCATAACATCTCTTGTTGTTTTCTAAATAGTTGTTTATATCTTCACACAAAATGAATTCATACAAAACAAAATAGTATTAACTGATCAGAACAGTATAATGAAAGCATTACAGGCTTTCAAAACCAGACAATAGGAAAATCAACACCCAAAACAATTTTTAAAATCAACAATATTATGAGAATAATATACCTTGATTTCCAGACTTACTACAATATTGCAATAATCAAAACAGTACACAAATGACATAAAGATAGATAAATAAATCACGGAAATGGAGTAGGGAGCTCAGGCATATGTTCCATTTATCTTTTTATTTGACTTTTGGAATTTATTCAATATAATGTGAAAAGAAAAGTTGTTCTAACAAATGATACTACAGTAAATATATTCCTCTAAAAAACCCAGATACTTGATTCCTACTTTACATAGCACACAAAAATTAATCCATGATAGATTGTATGCCTAAACATAAAAGCTAACCTCATGCAACTTTTGGAAAAAAATAGGAGACTGTCTTCATGACTTGGGAATACTCACAGCTTTTTTAAATAGATACATGAAGCAATGTTTAATAGGCGGAAAGGTGATATAATAAGTTTTAGCAAAATTAACTATGTCTTTTTATCAAAAGGTGCTACCAAAAATAAATATGTAAGCCACAGACTGTGAGATGTTTGCAAAATAAATCTGAAAAAGGACTCATACTTAAGATAAATAAAAAACTCAGTATTTTTTCTTTTTTTTTTTTTTGTACTAGGAATCAAACTCAGGATCTCATGCTTGCCAGGCAGAAACTGTGTCACTGAGCTATATGCCTGGCCCCCAATTTATTTTTAGACATGAAATAGTTGACTGTTACTTTACTAAAAAATTGTATGAATGGCCAATAAGCACGTGAAAATAAAACTAAAATTTTACCACTGGCCAGACAGTGAAAATATATTTATACAAATAGTACATAATGTATAATTCCATTTACATGAAAGTCTAAGAATAGAAAAATACTAATGGG
>PVJX010036994.1:0-17246 GCA_004027295.1 Dolichotis patagonum | reverse complement strand
GGACACCCCTCTTTACCTCGTATTCCTTCAAGGTCCCCTTCCAGGTGCACCCCTCGTTGGGACAGATGGCTGGCAGGCTCTCCACCTCCCTGCGGGCAGCGTTGTCAGGAAAGGCCTAGGAAGAGCACAGCCCTCAGGTTAAACCTCCTTCAGTGTCCTATGCAGAACAAGCGACACCCCAAGTGCAGCCCCTGCCTGGCCACAGAGGGTACATGGTGACCCAGAGGACCCTCCCTCCGGCACTAGCCTCTCAAAACCCTGGGCCTCATGTGTGTGCTTAAGTATTTTGAGCCTCTACGGTCTCACCCTGCCCCTAGCGTTGCAAAGGAGGGTCTAAAATGCTTTCTGTTCACCATTCACAGCTTCAAGAAATTGTACTCACCGAGCTGGTTTCTAAAATAGAAACTCCTTCCTCATAGATCCCCTCCTGAACACAGGCAGCGCAGTTCTGAGGCCCGGAGCTGGGGGACAGAGAGAAACAAAATTCGCGGGAAGACCTGTTACAAAGGAGAAACGACGCTGTTGGCCCAGTCTACAATGACTCCATACCATACCTCCTCAAACCCCCTCAGTGACATTAAAGATCAAAGCCTGAAAGGGACGGGTGAGGAGCAGAGCCCTCTGGCTGAGGCTCCTCGCCTGCCACCTAGAGCAGCCTTGAGGGGTGAGAGTCTCAGTGCCTGGGAGGCCCACACCGAAGACGGCCTGCCCTGTCAACCCTGGCGCTGCACCACGCTCAGCCCCTCGAGTCCCAAGCAACACTGCAACGGTGACCGGCACCTGGACAGCTCAGCCCACGGAATCCCAGCCCACAGCATCTGGGGAGGACTCCGACCACAGCCACCAAACCTACAGTGCAAATCCAAGCCCAGTGCCACCCGGCCAGCAGTCCACACACCTGAGGATGCTGTTCAGGCAGAAGGAGCAGTAGCGGTGTCCACACTGGGCCTGGAAGGGCCTCCGCAGTACGTTTCTACAGGCGGAGCACAGGTACTTGGCCTCGAGCTTGGTCCCCAGGAGGGTCTTGGAAAAGCCCGGCTGCAGCAGGTCCAGGGAGCCCGGGGGGGTCACACTGGCTGCAGCCATGAGACCTGGAACCCCCACAGCCACGCGGCCCTAGGAGGAACAGACCACATGATGCTCAGCCCAGGACAGTGGGGGAAGGCAACGATTGCACAAAGTCCTGAGGAGATCCGTAAAGCAGAATCTGAGCACAGGAGCCCCATGCTGGGCACCAACCACAGGCGTCCTGCTGGCCAGAGCCCTGCCTGGCAGAGCTTGCTTCCTGCAAGCACCTCCATCTGTGCCTGTGGCCCTGTGACTCTGCGCATGGTCCTAGAAACTGAATCCAGGGCACTTGCAAGAGGTACATCCTCAGCCCTGGTTTTGTTTTTCTTGAAGCTTAGTTGCCTAGGCTAGATTTGAACATGCAATCCTCCTGCCTCAACCTCCCAGAGTGCTGGGACACTTGTGTACACCACCACACCCAGCTTGCTGATGGCTTCTAAGATGTACCTGCTGGTTCCCCAGGTCCTAGATACACCTAGAGCCAATGACACTCAGGGAGAGGACACAGCCAACGTGGCATTGGTCACAGTGTTCCCTATTTCTATCAGTGCCACTCACAGTCCAGACCGACCTCAGGGGCTGCAGAGCTCCTGTGTGTGTCTGTCGGCTGCCGGGCCTGGTGTCCGCCCATCTCTGACGATCGCCAGTCGTGCCTGCAGAGTGGCCACCACCCTCACCCAGGAAGGCGAGCACCGCAGGCCTCCCGAGAGGGCTGCTCAGGGCCAGGGTGATTCGAGACACGGCGCAGCCAGGCTGGAAGGCCCTGGCAGCAACACGGGCAGGGCTCTCGGGAACCCGAAACTCCTCTGAGGGGAAAAGGAGGAAGACACCAGCACATGACCAGCTCCCGACTGTGGCTTGGGCCTCCCTCCCGCTGGGTTTGAAGAAGCAGTCCCTCACCTGGGGTCTGAGAGGATGCAGACCTCAAGCTCCTGCAAACGTGCAGATGACACGAGGGCAGGGGGAACCTGGCTCCCCAAGTTGCACATGATACCCAGAGTCAAGTGGGCTGCTGCCCCCACCTGGTACCAGGGTCAGTGGCAGATTCTTTGCTATAGCCCCCTTCCAAGAACAGCCGGAAGGCAGGGGCTGGTCCCAGGCTGGGCTCTGCCTGGCCATGACACCTCAGAGCCTGGGGAGGCAAGAATGGGGTTGGCCCCCTCTTGCGAACGACACTGTACCCCAGAGGACACGGGGCAGCCAGCAGGGGCTCCGGGCCATGGTGCAGTGTGAACAGCCCAGGAGAAAGGTGGGACTGGGGCTTGGGAATCCGGGGCACAGTGGGGAGGCAGGAGGGGCTGCAGGCAGCAGCAGTAGAGCCCCTAGGAGTCCCCCAGTCTCCCCCTTCAGCCATGCTGTCCGTCACCCCTTGGAACACTCCAACTTGCATCAGAGATACCTCCCCCCCCTCTGAAGGACTCTGGGAACCCCAGGGTCCCCGGAGCCACACCACTGTCTCAGCTCCTGCCTCCTCTCCCTGCCTCTTCCCTGTATACAGTGCCAGGACCCACGCTCCCTGTCTTAGGAACATCTACCAAGCCAGAAGTTCACGCCCACGCCCCACCTGACAACCAGGCCAGCAGCAGTGGCTCTCTTGTCCCTGTCCTGCCATCTGCTCCATACACCCACCGGGGGGGGGCGTCTCACCCACAACCTCTTGAAGGTCGGCCCAAGCCTTGCCACCTGCCTGTGCCCAGGACACCAGCCAGGGCTGCTCCTCTGCACGTCCCTCTCCTACCCACTCAGAACACTCAGGTCTCCTCCTCACGCCATGACCCATGAAATGACCATGGCCCTACCTGGTCACGCCACCGTGGCCCTTCTGAGGCAGTGATTCCAAGAAGCAGCACCTGGCTGATGGCATCGTCCCCGCGAGCCATCTCGATTTCAGTTCCACGTGGTGAGATCACCCCACCACACCCGACAGCTGTCACATGCCACTGTCCCCTCATTCCACGAATGCTTTCAGACCCCAGGCGCCAGCAGGGCTGACCCCATGGGCCACTGTGGTGACTCTGAGGGTGGCAAGTCTGGGAGTGAGCAATGGAACACAGCAGCCTTAGGGGACCTCACATCCATGTGATGTCCAGACCTCAGAGGGGTCAAGAGATGCTACCCAAAGCAGGGTGCCTACCAAATGCCCTCAACAACTCAGAAAACTCGAGCCCCTAGGAAAAGCACCTTGGCCCTATACAAGCTGTCCTCTGGTGGTACAGGACCCATCCTTGATCTCCTCACCGAGCACCTGATGCCCAGTCTGCGGCACAGCACCCTCTGCACAGGAGCACACAGCTTCCAGGCCGATGGCTGGCAAGGAGGCCCCAAGGAGGCCCCCACAGGGCCACAGCCGGAGCCCTCGATGCCCAGGGCCAATCTAGCCCTGGTGATCTGCTCAGGACTGCACAGGCCATCCTTCCTCTTAGGCAAGGGAGGACACTGTCCAGGACTAGCCCACAAGAACAAACGAGTCACGTCACGATAGTGCCATCTGAGTGGCACTCCAGAACATACGGGGTGCCTATTCCCGGAAGAGGAGGCGCTGGGCTCTGCACACGGGACAGCACTGCACAGTCACTATGCCCCTCTCAAAGGGGGACATGGTCTCCTTGCACCACATGTGGGCCTACCCAGATGTTCTGGGTGCCACATGTGAACCAGGCATGGTGGTGCGCACTTGTATTCCAGTACTTGGGAGGCTGAGGCAGGATGATCTGAGTCCAGGAGTTTGACGCCAGCCCAGGTAAGGCAGTGAGACCCTGTCTATGCCACACCAAGGCCAGGCTTGGCTGCCTGCAGCACTGCACCCCCCACCTGTGCCCATTCAATTCACTGCACACATGCACGAACGGCAGCCCAGGCTGCCCAACACGTGCAGCACCTGGGTTTCTTAGGGTATTTCTTTTTCTCTGGTCAAAAACATAAATTGAGCCTGGCATGGTGGCACACACCTGTAATCCTGGCACTCAGCAGGCTGCAGCAGGAGGACAGTCATGAGTTCAAGGCCAGCCTGGGCTATAAAGAGGTCAAGGTGAACCTGAATTGCATAGCAAGACCCTGTCCCAGAAACAACAACAAAAAACCTCAGAAAGGCCAGGTGTGGTGGCACCTGCCTGTAATCCCGGCACTTGGGAAGCTGAGGCAGGAGGATCGTTGTGCGTTTGAGACCAGCCTGGGCTCCAAAGTGAGCTCAGGGCCAGTGTGCACTGTACCCTGTCTCAAAAAGAAAAACAAAACAAAACACCCAGAAAGTTGATAAACTGACCTCGTGAACCACTAATGGCAAAAGGCACTGCTCAGAGTCACTGCAGAGGGAAGGATTTCCCATTTTTAACTATCACTAGTTTTAAAAACCACACTCTTACTGGGCGTGGGGGCACACACGCTAGGGTAATTCCAGCACTCAGGAGGCTGAGGCAGGCAGATTGATCGCGGTGAGTTCAAGGCCGGCCTGCACTACCCAGACACCATCTCAAAAGTTAAAACTCCACTTCAGGGATGTTATGTCACATACAACGGAACTCCATGTCTTGCGTGGACGAAGCAAGAACGTAACATAAACTGAAGTCGGCTGCACCGGGGCAGGAGGACGGGCCATCTTTCCTCTCCATTTCCTGAGATGTCTTCCAGATGTGGCCTTTCCTCCCAGGCTGTTGCCCCCGCTGTGTGGGGGCTGGGGGACACCTCCTGCCTCCCAGCCTTCTTTGTCCTTGTGTGATTAGAAGGAAGGTCACAGCAGACAGCAGGGCCTCAATCTTCATGTCAGTCCCTTCACATCTGCCCTCAGCAACACTGGGGGTGCTGCCTCAGTGGCTCGGGGCTCAGAGACCACCACCCGGACACCCTCAGAGTGCAGCGGTCAGCTGGCGTCACGCCACACAGCCAGCGCGCGGCAGCCTGGCACCCGCCCTGCACCTCAGGGGTCTCCGGCACGTGGGCTTCCTTACATGTAGATCTGAGTCTCATTCACGAAGACACTGTCACTCTTAGACCTGTGCCACCATCACAAACACTCGGAAGCATGGTGTCAAAACCACTTGTGACCTTCCCGCTCCACCAGACCTGCTGCGGGCAGCGCAACCCGAGCTCTCGCCAGGGCCTGGCTGCCCACATGCCATCCGAGGGGAGGCAGGACTGCAGCCACAGCTCCAGCCACACAGGGCACGGACAGCGGGGGCCGGGGCTGGGGCTGCCACCACCAGGGACTCACACTGAGGAAGCTGGACAGTCTGTGTGATCAGCACCTAACCAGGAGCCCAACAAGCACTACGGTCCTTTTGGGCTCCGGACCAGCTCACCGTAAAATTCGGACGGGTTGCTCCGTTATGAACAAAACTAGGATGGCTCCGGACAAGTGTGCAGTCTCACAAACCATTCCCAAAAGGGACTGCCGCTTCCCACGAGGGCTATCTCCCAGACACCATGGCACTCAGGCCACGCTGCCATGGACACAGCCTTCGAGGACAGGTAGAGCCCAACTGTGAGTGGAACAGTGAGGCCAAAGGCTGCCTCCAGACAAAAGCGCCCTGGGGCACACCTGGCTCCGCGCACAGAACAGCCTCGTCTCCCCAAGAGCCACAGGGTAGCAAAGGCTGAAGGGCCGCAAGCCCACGTCCCCTTCTCAAAGAAACACCCGAAGCCTGGAGAACAGCCCTCCCAGGGAGCTGGGCACCAGGGAAGGAGGAGCAGGCCAAGGGCAAAGACAGCACTGAAATCATTGTCGGCAGGGGACACTGGGCAGCTAACACCCCCATCTGGAGTCGAGTTAAGCAGCACCAGGCAGGACGTTACAAAAACCAAATGTGACCCCAACTATGTCACCAAATCCTAACTAGGTACACCCTGGGGGAGGGGTGCCTTGCCAAGGGCAATCGCTGGAATTTGGCCCAGGGACTCACTCCTGTCAGACTCAGGGATACCCCAAATGCTGGGATTCCAATCCCCCACCCAGAGCCACTAAGATTCTACATACAATAACTGGTTTTCCACATGAGCACTGACCTGGCCGTGCCTGGTTAACCCACGGGCATAACAAGCCCACTAACAGCGAAGGGTTTGAATCTGCGTGCAGCCTCCGGTACGAGGCCTTGAGCGCCAGAAACCCACTTTAGAGCTATGAGCTGATAGGCAAGGTCATCATTCTCAGGTTCAGCACCGTACCAAACCAGACTTGGACCAATTTGGACACCAAACAACTACAAAATGACTGAAAGCAAATGTAGGAAAGGATCATTCTCACAAGGGGCTGCTGTTTATGCTTATTCATGAAGTCAATATGGATAGTTTCTTTTATTTAAAAAAAGCTATATGCAATAGCCTGGTGTAGTGGCATGGCATGTGCCTGTAACCCTTAGCACCTAGGAGGCTGAGTCTGGAGGATCACAAGTTCAAGGCCAGCCTGGGTAACTTAGTGAGACCTGTTTTAAGATTTTAAAAAATCGGGGCTGGAGATATACCTCAGTGACACAGCAACCTGCCTGGCAAGCACAAGGTCCTGAGTTTGACTCACAATATCAAACAAAGATTGAAAAAAAATCAAACAATGCTGAGGATGTAGCTCAGTGGTACAGCACCCCTAGCTTCCATCTCCAACCATAATAAATAAATAAATACACCATAAATAAATAATCTCCACCCTAAATAAATACAATATTGGGATCGCTTTGTTTTGTTTTTGAGGCAGTCTCGACATGTAGTTCAGGCTGGCCTTGAACTCACTATTTAGCCCAGGCTGGCCTCACATTTGTGGTAATCTTCCTGCCTCAACCTCCCAAATGCTGGGATTACAGGTGTGTACCACCATGCCTGGCCAATGGATGGTATAGACAGACAAATAAGCAAGCTCACTGTGCTTGGGTTCAGTTCCCAGCACAGCAAAACAAACCAGCCAGGTTTACCAACAGGGAAAGGTTCAGTTGCGACACAGTAACCCATTCTCCAGCATCGACTCACCACACAACAGCAAGTCTCCCTGGGACACTTCTGTGTGTTTGTGTGTGTGTGCACGTGCGTGAAAGAGGGGCTTGTGTCTAACCACCACTATGTATAGCATGGCAGGGCTCACTCAGGACCCCAACACTTTAAATATCATCCAGGTGTGCGACCAAGTCACTGCCCCTCAAAGGGAAGAACTGTACAAGAAAAATCGTTCTTTTTAAAACTTGGTTCTTTTGAAACTGCCTAGCTCTGAAATTGCTTCTTGGCTCTGTTACTACTTTCTTGACCCCTGTGACCTCTGAGAGTGTAACTGTGCAGGGTGCCTGATTGTACCACTGTACCAAGCTTCACAAACTGATGATCATTAAACTACCCCTATAACCGAAGAGCTCACCCTGCTAGCTAATCAGAACTGCCAGGCTGTTCTGTCTCACCCTTGTGCCTCCTGCTTGTGCATCACATAAAAATCCTAGACCACCAGAGATCAGGGCCTGATATTCTGGGACTGAGCCTGATCAGTGCGTGTTGACATAAATAAATCTGCCTCCAAATCCTGGGTGTCTTTCAGTGCTTTTGCTTGCACTGCACCCCCGCTGGCCTCCCTGCTGCCCTCAGGGTTTTCCCAGCCCCATTTCTCTTGCAGAGGAAACACAGGGTTCACACTGCAGGGCTCCCTCCCAGTGGCATCCCTGCTCCACTGCCGTCTACCCTGCTCTTCCCAGCAGTTGTCCCATGCATGCATGTGTGTACAACAGCCGTCTTCACACCTGTGCACTCCTGGCCTGTCTGGAGCAGGGACTGGAGGAGGGATCCAGTGTCCAGGCCAGAGCCAGGCACACACCTAGAGGTGGAAGCCAGGCTCCTTGCCCTCAGTCCTCGGCTCTACTTCCCACCCAGCCCTGGACACAGGCCAGCTACCCAGCCCCATGTCTTGCACTATCCTGACCAGGTTACCTTTCAGTGCCTATCTCCCTGCCAGGCATTCACCTCCCGAACTCACCACTAGCTCCAAACCCCTTCCCATAATGTCAACTTCTCTGCTGGCCTGGGCCCCAAACCTAGGGATAGTTTCCACTGCTTTCCTCCTCCTCACTCCCCCACAAGAGGGGCAGGGTGACTGTGGGGTGACAGAGAAGATGAGTGACCTTTGTGTGGCATCTGGGTAAAGCTCCCACCCTCTCTGCAAAGGAGGAAGCCAGAAAACCAGGAGGACAGCACCCAGCACAGGCCCCAGGATGTACCGGCCTTCTGGCATGACCTGTGGGTCCTCGGGCAGCACTATCTGGGTTTTCCTCTCTGGTCCTTACTGTCCATGCCTGTCTGTGCTTAGGACTTCCTGCCCAGCCACAATCAGAATCCACACACCAACCACCATGGTGGAAAGGAGTGGCTGGCACATCTGGTTATCAGACACAGAGCCCAAGCTGTCACTGGGAAGACAACAGTGAAAAGAGGGGGAGCTTTCTCCCTGGAGGGGAGCTTCTTCTGGGTGACACCCAAAGCCACAGAATTACAGCTCCAGGAGAAGAGCTGCTCCTTCAAGGTTCCAGGAGCAGCCACCTCTGGAGGTGCCAGAATACCCCTTTTGCAAGAGTGGGTTCCGACTGGCAGCTAGCAGTGCCATGGCCTGGATCCACTACACCACACCCACTCACTGCATGGACACTTCCAGGTCCTGCCAGGATTCAGAGGTAGCAAACAGGACAGGGTCACACTGCCTGGACACAGGGTAGAGAAATACACTGAAAGCAGGGTCACAGGCACATTACCAAGCACAGAGGCCCATGGACACCTCCTGGGGCTCAGCTCAACCCCAAGGTAGCAGCTGCCTGCTCAGCCCATGATAGGCCACAGCAGCTATAATATAACCAACCTCCCTGCTGCTCACAAGAGCAATGCCTTTGTGTGAGCATAGCACAGCAAATTCTGTGATACTTAAAGCATAGTACAACAAAGCTGTTTTCAAAAAGACTCAAGCAGGCCAAAAAAAAAAAACAAAAAAAACCTCAAAAACAAGTCTGGGATGATCAGGGGCTCCATCTAAAACAGCAACTTTTTTTGTGGGGTGGCACCAGGGGTTTACACCTGTTAGGCCCAGCTTTTTTATTTCTTTTATTTTTGCAGATGGGGGATGGAACACAGCCTTGCACAGGCTAAGTAATGGCTCTACTCCAGCACTGCACAATGTCCCTAGCTTGTTTCAGAGACAGGGTCTCATTCTGTTGCCTCAAACTTCGGATCCACCTGCCTCAACCTCCCAGGTCACTGTGACTGCAAATATGCAACATCCACCGTGGCTAAAAAGTCACCTCGAGTTGCTACATCCCACTATCGTCCCAGGTGAAATGACCTGAGTCACAGGGACCGGAGCCACGGGGTTGGACCAGGCATGGCCTCTGTGGAGTGGTTGAGAGCCAGGAACAGGCAACTTCCCACAAGCAAGCTGTGCACAGAGGCCACCAGGGACTAGCAACTGTGTCTGCGTGGGCAGGATCGATTCCTGGGGTCCACATTCATCACTCCGACAGGCTCTCTGGGTCCCACGCTCTGGAGACCGCCCGCGGTGCTGGCTGCGACCCCCCCCACACACCTGCTGGGTGCCCCAGGCACAGCCTGCCTCGGCCTCCAAGTAGCAGGTCCCGGGGATCCGACTCGTCCCCGCCGTCGGGACGCCCAACCCAGCCACCTCCAGGCAGACAGGGTCTGGCGGGAAGAAGGGAGCCTGGGCCGGGGCAAAGGCGGTGACCTGGACCACCGAGATCTGAGCCACAGGTCCCGGGGCGCCGAGACAGCGGCCAGCTGCAAAGTGGCACGGGACCGGGGGTAAGCGGGAGCGCCCGCAGGACGTCGGGAAGGCCGTGACGTCCTGGGCCCCGCGTCCGCGCCCCGCACGCCGCCCGCGCAGCCAACTTTCCGCACCCCCGCCCGACTTTCGGTTTCCGGCTCCGCCGCCCTGAGAAATCCCCTCAGAGCCACCGCACCCGCCCCGCCCCGGCCCTCGACGCAGACCACTCCACGTCCCGCTCAGACCGCGCGGCTCCGGGCCCAACCCCGACCTCGATCCCAACCCGAACCCGGACCCAGACCCCGACCCGGACCAGCGCCGACTCACCCGACTGTCTTCACGCGCCCGGAACTCCGCGCCCGCCGGGCCCCCGCCCCCGCCGTCGGACCGCCTCACCCCGCCCCGAAC
The DNA here is from genome assembly GCA_004027295.1 of Dolichotis patagonum. Taxonomy (NCBI): domain Eukaryota; kingdom Metazoa; phylum Chordata; class Mammalia; order Rodentia; family Caviidae; genus Dolichotis; species Dolichotis patagonum. The sequence goes on along the minus strand of PVJX010036994.1, from coordinate 7,051 downwards.
CCTCCTCGCCCCGCCCTGAAATCGCCTGACGGACTGACGCAGGAGCCTACCAGAAGCGCGAAAGCAACTTAATGGGAGCCGATTGGTTAGATCCTCCCACCGCGGGCCCGCCGCCTGATGGACTGATGAAATAGCCTACCAAGAACGTGCATGTGCCGCAAATGGTGCCGATTGGTTGAGCTGCTGCCGCGGCGTGGCTACTTAAACTTGTTTCGACCCCCCCCCCCCCGCCAGAGTCCTAGCAGAGGCTCAGGTTCCAGGGGTCGGAGTGCTAGTGACCTTTCGGGTGGGCTGTACAGTTGTAAAGGTTTCAATGTTGACTTATGTTGTGTGACTTTTACTGCCCAAGCCTCTGGCCTCCCTAGCCGTGGAAACGTGGAGCACGCAAATGAGGACGTCTAGAAGTAGATCTGCCCGGCGCGGACGGGAATCACAGTGGGTATCTCACGGAACACGGACTTGGCCAAATATCCAGCGCACACTAGTCTCTTGCACTGCCCGATGAACCCGAACGGCCCCGCACTCTGCGGGGCGGAAGAAGGCTCAGAGGTAAGGCCGTGGATCCCCACACACACACACACACACACAAGGGGACCCCGAAGCTTTGGGAACTGCGCGCAAACGGAAGATGCTACCTGAAAACCCCACTCCTGGGATATAACAGCAGGCTTCCCTGTACCCTGGAACTCAGGTGGTCACCGGGCGTCTTTGAGGCTGCCAGCTCTGGGTCTCCTCCTGCAGGGTCAGGGAGGTCTCAGCCAAGACCAGAAGCTAATGGCTGTCAGGTAGCTGCATCCGGCAGGCCCGAGGGAATACGGAGGCCCCAGCCCCACTCCCTTAGGATTTAATGTGAAAGCCATTGCATCAGCCAGCAGCCCCCCCCCCAAGTGTCATAGGCCAAGTCCAGTATGGCGACTGCAGAAGGGCTGGATGCAAGACCCCCTCAGTGCCATCCATGCCTGATTTCACCTCAGCAGTCTAGCGCCCATGACCCCCAGGGCCTCAGGGACAGGCGTGCCTGTCCTTTTCAGGCTGTTTCAATGTACTTGCCCAGCGCTGTCGACAAACTGGCATTTATTTTAGACTTTCCTGCTTTCAGTGGGCCTTCTCACCCATTTTTTGCTTTTCTGACGACCAGTGCATGCAGAGCTGAGACCAGGGGGAGAGGCCAGAAGTCCCTGGGTGGGAATCAGGTGACATCCCTGTTCTGGACTCACCTCCCTCTCTGGCTTGGAAGAAAGAGAATCACTGTAGTCCCTAGACAGCTAGCTCCTTCCTGCCAAATAGAAAGCAAAAATCATACACACTCCAGCAGGCAGCCACCAAGGCCCTCCCACTTCCTGAGGTCTCTGTAGCCTGGAGGTGGAAGGTGAGGCCCAGGCTACCTTTCCTGTAGGCCTCAGGATGGTGACTGTTCTGACCTGAGGGTATTGGGATCGTGAAGAGGGCTGTGGGCCTGAGTGAAGGTTGGAGTAAATGCCCTGGTGAAGACCAGCTCTGTTGACTCGTCAGGGAGGCCCTGTCCACCAGGGAGAAGACAACTGCCGGTGCCCCACGCTGCCTGAGCTTCCTCAAGGCAGGTAGCTGCCCCCTGGACAGCCCAACCTCTGCAGTGATGGCCCAGATCCCCCGCCCCAGCAAGCTGTGAACAGGAGGTGAAGTCCTACCTGTCCCCTTCAGCACAAGGGCCACCTCTCCCTACCGCATCTGGCCCACTTCAGCTCTTGAGGTCTTAGATGAAGCAGCCATCTGGCTGGTGGCCTGGGGTTCCTGCTGCCTATAACCAACGTCCCTTTGAGACTATGTGGAAGTTGGGTGTGGTGGTGCACGCCTGTAATACCAGTAGTCTAGGACACTGAAGCAGAAGATTGCAAGTTTAGGCTCAACTTGGGCAATTTAGCAAAAAACCCTACCTCAAAATTTAAAAAGGGTTGAGGATCTAGTTCAGTGCAAAGACCCTGATTGAATCTTCAGTACCACACACACACACACACACACACACACACGCACGCACTCCGGCCAAGTTTTCCTGGGATGTGAACGGCTCCCACCCAGCCTCCTCCAGGACCCCTTCTGACAACCTTGTTAGCTGGATGGGGGTGGCTCAGAGCTCTCCGGTCCCCCAGGTCTCCCTAGGAGCTTCACTGCCACGCGCCACCTGTTGGCCCAAACAGGAACTGCTGTCCTGGTCCTAGTTTATAAGGCACAGATTCGGCCTCCTGACCAGCTGCCTGGCAGTTGCACAGCAGTATCACACTGACCTGACACCTGAGATGGTCCTGGCAACCTAAGGTACCCATGGCACCGTGTACCCCTGGCCCACAGGTACCCTCCCCTGCTGAGGTCCCACCTTTCAGCTCTTGCAGCTGTGATCTGGGGCCTCTGAGCCTGCCACTTGTGCCTGGTTCCCACTGTTTCCTCAGGGTGGAGGAGCCTTCCACCTGGCTCTGCCCAGCCATATTGGTCTACAGCTGGTAAGAAGCCTGGCGTACTTGGCCAACATGTCACTTCCCAGAGCCACCACACAATCCCACCAGGGACTAAACCATAGGACAACAGAGAAAGAACAGTGGAGCAAAGCATTCATTACATCAGTGAACTTCTCCAGAAACAAGAGGAGCCTATCGTGGTTCACATACCTGTAATCTCAGCAGTCTAAGAGGCTGAGGCAGGAGGATCATGTTTGAACCCATCCTGGGCAACTTAGTGAGACACACACAGAAGAATGTATTTGTATTAACATATTGTTTTTTGTTTATTTATTTATTTATTGGGTACTGGGGATCAAACTCACGACTGCCCACTTGCAAGGCAGGCGCTTATGCCACTAAGCTAAATCCCCAGCCCCACGTACTGCTTTTTAGAATCAAAAACATTAAGTGGTAGTCAAGTTTCCGTTTTTGAGTTTCTTTTTTTAAAATTTATTTTAAAGGGGGTAGAATTAAACACAACAAAACAGAATGAAACGGGATATAAGAAAGCATAAATTTCAAAGCTAGACAACCAGAGATCTTCACTATCATATTGTCTCTTGTTTTCTTCCAAATAGTTGTCCATATGCATACAGGGAATTCATACAAAACAACATTGTCAACCTCTCAAAAGATGTCCAGATCACTGGCTCCCACTTGTTAATGGGGAGGGAGGGGGACACGACACACACACACACGAGATGTTTGATTCTCAGCCTGTCCGCCGCAGGCTCACAGCCACTCACCAGGGAGGGGAGTAGTTGCTTGGTTTCCTGGCACCCCAGGTCCCAGCATGGCCCGGGTCCCAGGAGACGCCAGTGTCTCCATGTTTTTGACTTTCAACATCTGCAAATTCGACAATAACTTTGTCAAAATTGATCTTTTTTTTTTAATTGAGCTTTTCTAGGGGCTGGGGATTTAGTTTAGTGGCATAAGCACCTGCTTGGCAAGCGCAAGGTCATGGGTTCAATCCCTGGTACCACACAAAAAAATGATCTTTTCTCATTCTGTGGTTTGACAGATGGATTACCACATTTGTCTTTTTCATACTATTTGACCAAAAAATGCTTTTTATTAAACTGAGGGTTTTTTTTTTTTTTGGTCTTTTTTTAGAGGCAGGATTTCACTATTTGGTTATGGCTGGCTTCGAACTTGTGACAGTTCTCCTGCCTCAGCCTCCCAAGTTCTGGGATTACAGGTGTGCACCACTATGCCTAGCTTGCATAAACTGAATTTTGAAATATTTCTTCACTGAAGCCACACACGTGGTTAGGGAGGACCTCAGACCTCAGATACAGTGATGACAATTCAGGACACTTCCATATCACAGAACATTCTAGAAAGTGATTCTAATCCTAGCAGTTGTCAAGACTTCAGCTAAGAGAATCGCTGAGTTCACATGAAGACCCAGAGGGCTCCCAGATGTACTATTAAAATAAGCACTGCTGAGGCCCTGTTGGAAACACTGCTCCAACCTGTGGTGGTTTCCTCAAACTGGTATAGCTGGGGTCACTACAGGACAGAGGGGGACATAGGCTGGGTAAATTGTGTGACCAGAGTGCAAAGTCACTGTGTCACGTGTCAGTGACAGCACTGAGGCTCATGCGTCCCGGGACAAGCGCAGACACTTGAATGTCCAAGGGACCCTCCTACTATAGACCCCCTGCAGGTCACCCTCTGGGTTTCAATGGAAGCAGGTCAAACAGGTGGAAGGTGGTACAGGCACCAGGCTCCGGCCAGCCTGGCGAGACAGCTGAGGGAGATGACAAAAGGCAGAGGTAACCACAGAGACCCCAGGCTCAGGCCCTGCCGTGGGCCCTGACCAGCAGCTGACCTGAGCAGGAGATGTGCAGGGGCAGCATCTTGCTCCCGGGGACTGGCACGATGGCTGGGCACGCAGCTGCCACCTGCTTCCTGGACTGCCCAGGCTCCAGAAAGAAGAGCCATCCCACAGGTCTGCAGAGGCCAGCTGTAGGATTCAGCACTGTGAAGATAAGACACAGTGGGCCCAGCCACTCAGGAGACTAAAGCAAGAGGGTCATCTGAGCCTGGGAGCTTGGGTCTGCCGGGCCGCCTAGTGAGATTCCCATCTCTTAAAAGAAAATTTTAAAAAGCAACATGCAGAATATAAGGTCCTAGAAACAAAAAATGTGATAACAAACTTGAAGATGTAGTTAAATCATTGAGAAAATATTCCCAACATAGAAAAAAAGTTTGTTTGTTTATTTATTGTCTTTTTGAGACAGAGTCACACTGTGCAGTTCAGGCTGGCCTTGAACTCACTTTGTAGCCCAGGTTGGCCTCAGATTCTCAGCAATTTTCCTGCTTCAGCTGCCCAAGTGCTGGGATTACAGGTGTGCACCTCCACAGCCTACCAAAAATAAAGGAGTTTAAAAAGAGAAAAAGTAGGGCTGAGGGTTTAGCTCAGCTGTGTAAGCTCCTCTCTCTTGCAAGTGTGAGGTCCTGATTCGATCCCCGGTGCCCCTCCCCCAAAAAAGAAAATAACAATGTCTTACTTTCTTGTTCCTGAGACAAAATGCCCAGCACCCACAAGTTAAAGGCAGAGAGGTTTATTTCAGTTCACAGTTCGTAGAGGTTTCAGTCTATAGTCAGCTGGCTCCAAGGCAGAGCAGTCATCTCCAAGGAGAAAGTCTGTGGCATGGTGGGCAGGAAGCAGCAGCAACAGTGAAACAGTACTGACGCAGGCCTCCCTTTCCCTTTTATCCTTTCTGGGCTACCACCCTTTTGGGTACTGCCACCCACACCAGGACAGGCCTTCCCATGATCCACAGCCAGAACTAACCAATCAGTGGACTAATTTAGTACCAGGTGCCCTTAATCCATAGTCACACACCCGAGATCCACCCAGCTTCCAAAAGCCATGCCTATGACCTCATAAGGCTCTGAGGAGATGTCTAGATACAACCCTTAACCCTCCACTCCTGACCCCCAAGAGATCATGTATATGCCTTTGTAGAAAAGGCGTGTAGCTGAGCATGGTGGCTCATTCCTGTAATTGTACCACTCAAGAGGCTGAGGAAGAGAACTGCTGTTTGAGGCCATCTTGTGCTACTTCAAGGTCAGCTTAAAATAGTAAGACTGTCACAAAAGAGAAACAGAAAGGGAGGGAGAAAGAGGGAGAGAGAAAGCACAATTAGTCCATGTCTAAGAGTTGCCAAAGTCCTAACAGCTTCAGCATTGCTGAAGAGTTCAAGCCCAGAGTCCTCTCTGACATTTAAGGCAAATTCTTAGCTGCAATCACTGAAATCTAAACATTTCCAAATACAATGTCACAAGATAAATGTTATATTCCAAAAGGTACAAATAGGGGAATAGAAAACAGCCCAAAACAAATCCAAAACCAGCAGGGCAAACATGAAGTGCTGTAGCTCCACATCTGTTATCTCAGGCAATCTGTGGTAAGATGTGAACCCAAAGGGCTTGGGTGGCTCTGCTCCTGCAGCACTGCCAGTAGCTGTAGCTTCCATGGCTTCTGTCTTTGCTCACCCCGTGCAGCTTTCCTTGGATGATCTACATTCCTGGCTTTGCCATCCTTTTGGGGTCTCTCCTGAATCTTTGGTTTCACACAGCTTTACACATTGTCCTCAAGAGCACACTGGTTGACCTCTCAGATCTTTCTCTGAACTCTGTGGAAGCTTTCCTGACCCTGTAACTCTTGGATTCTGCATCCATCTAAAACCAGCTGGAGCCCGACTGGTGGAGCTGTTGAAGCTGAATACACACGCAGGGCTGTGGCATGGCCTGGGCATGGCTGAACTGAGAACAAGGAGATGCCTCTGGGGCGTTAGTCCAAGATAGACCACAGCTGAGGCTACCGGGAGCCTTTCTTCTAGGAAGTTGTTAATTAGCATGGTGTTTTGCTTGGCAAGGCCCTTGAACCCCTCCCAAGGTCCTGCTCAGGTTTCCTGCATTTTCCACTCTAACCCCTTTCTTTGAATAAATACGGGCTGCCCAGAGACACTGTCTGTCTCAGCCACCAGAGTTACGAACTCTGCAGAGGGTTTTGGTCATCCTGGAGCCCTGAAGATCATACCACTTGTCTCATTTGTTTGGGCCTTTGTCGTGCACTCATTTGGGAGATTGGGGATCTGGGCACAGACTGCAATAGGAACACATTCAAAGAGGAGCAAAGAAGAAGTAATTAGCAAAGTAGCACAAGTGAGTAGCCCCCAAATGGAGAGGCGCCATTCTCCAGAGCGAAGAGGGCCTCAAATGCCATGTAGCAGAGGCTGCAGGAAAAAGCCACACAAGCTACTGAAGCTGCAGAGCACTGAATGGAGGTGAGGATCCTAGACATGCCCAGGTAGGGAGGCCCCAAAAGGGGTTTGGACATCAGGGCTGCTCAGAGGGGTATGAGGCCTCTGCCACTATCTGGATGTGAGGAGACAGCAGAGTGGGTCTCAGTTCGGGAAGCCAACAGTTTCTAACCCATGATTCTTCAAGTAGACATCAGCCCAGCCCTAATGAAACAGAGGCTCGCTGAAAACTCGCCTCACCATCAACATGTCTGAGGGCCACAGGGATATGTGACACCTGCCCAGGTCAGCCAGGGCAGAGGA
>PVJX010036993.1:0-17236 GCA_004027295.1 Dolichotis patagonum | reverse complement strand
GCCCCAGGCAGCAATGGTCTTGTCCGGTCCCCACAGGTTGGCCAGCAGCTGGGGCACAATGGTGCAGGTGACACTGAGGTCCAGCAGGGAGAGGTTGTCCAGGAAGAAGTACATGGGCGTCTGGAGTCTGGGGTCCACCAGGGAGAGGAGGATGATGGAGCTGTTCCCCATGAGGGTGAGGAGGTAGGAGACCAGGACCGCTGCAGAGAGGGGCGTCTCCAGCCACGGCAACTCTGAGAAGCCCAGCAGGACAAAGGTGTTGGGAAAACTCACATTTTCCCTTTCCATGGCATCTGTCTTTTATGTATGACTGGAAGGAAAGGAAAGTTTTGAGGGTAAATGTGATTTTTCCTTTCTTTTTATCTATATTTTATTAATATTACATAGTAAAAGAATCTGTTATTATTTGTGATATATCATAGGTTAATTTGCAGATAAATACACTATTACCTTTTTCTCTGAGGAATAAGGTGTCAAATGCATTTTTAAACCAATTCTCTCGCCTTGTATTTCTCCAAATTTTTCTTATAAGATGAACGTAGAATATACAAACTCAACAGTTTTAAACATGTAGTTCAGTGCAGTTAAGTACCTTGATAATGTTGTACAACTCTCACCACCATGTATTTCCTGAGTTATTTATGTTGCAGACTTAATCTGCACCTGTTAAGTATCTGCTTCATCTCCCCCTCCACAGAGCCCCTGTTCTGCTCTCGGTCTACACTGTTTTCATGATAATTAAATTAGAATCAAGCAGCATTCATAGTTTTGTGGTTAGCTTATTTCCTTTATATACTACAGTTTTTTTTTTTTTTTTGTACCAGGGATCAAACTCATGACTGCATGCTTGCAAGGCAGGTGCTTATACCGCTGAGCTAAATCCCTGACCCTATATACTATAGTTTAAAAACCCCTCAGTGCCCAGGAATAGGTTATAATTTTCTGTCCATTATACCGCATATATGAAGTGTGTGTTTTTGCATTCACCTCTCAGTCGATGCAGGCGGTCTTTGTACGTTTTTGCTATTGCGGTTAATACTTGATGCCCAATGCTGCTTTTGACCTGTCTTTGGGTGCAGACTCAGAAGGGAATTTCTGCACCCGCAGGGGACTCCAGGTTAACTCTGCTGCTTTCCTCCTTCCTCCAACAGTGCCTGAGGCTCCCGCCACGCCTGCTGGACAGCACCCTTTCCTGATGGTTCTCTTTGCTAGGCCGCATCCCAGCAGGTGTAAAGCTGAATATAAATTTCGGGGATTTTGCATGCTATGCATTGTGCAGTAGTTTTTTTTTTATGAAGCCCAAGCTGACTAAGACTTCTTCACTTAGTGTCTTTCTCCCTTAAAGTTGTCTTATTTTCATGTGGTCTTTACAAAGATTGTTTGTTATAAAGCATAAAGTTTAACACCTAGCAAACATTTTCATATATGCCACATTTTTAGAAAAACTTTTTTATCTGCATGAGCCAGTTTCAGGAACACATACCATGAGATTGGAAACATAATTACACAAAGACTTAAAAAAGCAGGAGTTGAAGCTTTGTAAAATGTTGCAAACACTATTATTTTACCTTACTTTGAAAGAAGACTGAGTCTAGAGTTGTAGCAGCATGACCGAGCACAGTGATCACACTGAGCAGAGTGGGTTGTCTGGCCCTGTCTCCCAGCTCCCGGGTTGGCGCACCCTCACGGTGACACCTGGTGAATTCTTTGGATTCGCTGATGTCACACATTCGCTGAAGTCTTAGTCTCCTGGAACAGTGCAAAGATGGAGTTACAGATGTCACCAGCAGTAACTCCTCAGGGTGACTGTGTCTTACGGAACAGTCATTGGAGAGTGTCTGTATTCTTGTATTTTGGAGCATTAAAATGCAAGAAATCACACTCACCGCAAGGCTTTGGAGAAGACTCGGGAGACTAACACCATATGCAGATTGAATCAACTTGCACAGTAGTTGCCGAGCATTCCGGAGTGTCAGAGAGAGGATCACTGTCTGGGAGAGACAAATGTTACACAAAGTTTCAGCAGCAGAGTACACAGAAGCTTTGGGTAAAATAGTAAAGTTGGTGAGGACTGAAGGGGAAACTGCTGAGCAGCTGTGAACATATTGTTTGAGGGATTGTAGTCAGTGGGATCAAATTCAGGTTAATTCTACCCAAACAAGGACAAGACCCTCCTTCAGAGGGTGAGTGTGTGTTTATGGTCGGACAGGTGGCACAGGGAGCTGGGCTCAGTGTTTACATCTAGAGTGATGCTCGCCAGTCCTTATTCTTCCTGTAAGACACAGTCGCCCTGAGGAGTTACTGCTGGCGACATCTGCACCTTGATCTTTGCCCTCTTGCACTAAAATACGAGAAATCACACTCACTGCGAGGCTCTGGAGAAGACTCAGAAGACTAACACCTGGTGTGCCACAGAAGGCACGTGGAAACTGGTGACTTCCTCACTCTAACAATGATGCTCCTCTTAAATAGCCAACAAATGAACACACAGAAACTGTGTTAACCCGTAATACCACACAGGAATCAGTGCAGCAGCAGAGAGCTGTGCTGTGATGGCATAAATACTTCCAACAACTAAAAGCGAGGAGCTGCAGTGCCACGCTGACCTCCGATGGCTTCCACTTCCTTTCCCTCATCTCCAGACCAAGGGTGGTCACAGCTCACACTCAATTTGCACGTGGTCAGTGGGTGAACAATGTGCACCTGTGTAGTGAGTGCAGGGGACGGTGAAGCAAGGGTCCTGGGCCGTGCATCAGAGAGAGCAGAGTGTCACCAGGACAGGGCTGGGGTCCCCTGAGGCCAGGGCCTGGCCTCCCCACTGCCTCCCTCAGGGTGCTCCAACCTGCAGGAGACAGAGCTGAAGGGACATAGAGAGACTCCAGGCTGTGCTGGGTCAGAGAGGACACTGTAGGAGGATTCTGCTTCCCAGGCAACCGCTGCTCATGGGAGAGGGGACTCAGTTCTGGAATAAAAACTGAAAAAGATGGTGAAGTTTTCTTGATCATAACCTAAAACAAATAGCACAAAACGTTAATTGTGAGGAAATGTACTCATTGACGCTCTTAATACACTGTCCAGATACTGTTTGTGGAAGCTATTCATTCTATACTGCCAAATTATACACAATATTTGTGTGTTTCCTTGTGCTAGTGTGTTAGACAGAGTCTGCCAATTGGATTTTAAATCACTTCAGTAGGGTGAGCAGAGGGACGGGGCTGGAGTCTGGACATTGGTGCCCAGCAGCTGCTGGAGGACCTGGAGGTGCTGCAGAGTCGCTGTTCCTCACATGAGCTCACCCTGGAGGAGAGGGAAATACGCTCCATAGTATTTCAGCAGGAAATTACATAAAAGACATGGAAGGTCAATTCTGGATTAATACGTATTATATCTTTTCACATATATTTACAGAAATTGACGGGTGTATTTGTAGACAGCGTGTAACATGATGATCTGAAGTACACGTATGTGGCAGTCTGGCTCCATTCAGCTAACTAAATTATGCAGCTCGCACACCATAATCTCATGGTGTTGACTTTTAAAATTTACTTTCTTAGCACTTTTCAGCGATCTGGAAGAGAGCTCTTGACTTTCCCCCCTCTCCGCATTTTCCTTTGGCCACCATCTCTCAACTCCATCTCTTCCCAACTGCCCATTTGTGGTCACCACCACTCTATTCTCTACTTCAATCAGATCAGTGTTTTCAGATCCTAACCGTGAGTGGGACTGAGTGTGGCTGTCTCTCCCCTCATCCTTGTTAGAAGGGCTGATGTAGAAAAGAAAAGATAGCAAAGGTGGGCAGGGGTGTGGGAAAGGGAACCAGCCCATGTGGGTGGAGTGTGTGCTAGTGCAGCCATGCTGGGAAGAAGCATGAACTGAAATAAAGCTACCTGCCATATAACCAGCACTGCTTCTGGGGGCGCAGCCAAGGAAATGGAGGCGGAACGCTAAGGAGTTACCTGCTTCCCACCACAGCGGTGTTCAACAGAGACAGTGGGAGAATTCACCAGAGTCAGTGTCACCGCACTGTCAGTGAGGAATGGACGAAGAAATGTGGTGAGTATGTACAACAGAAGAATGTTCAACCACAAAAGGGGAAATCCTGACATTTGGAACAAATGGATAAACACAGGGCCATTATTTTATGTGAAATTAGCCAGGCACAGAAAGACACATGTTTTTGAAAGTAACTTTCTCTGCAAAATCACCATCAGAAAAATTTGGTTTCATTTCATCACCAATTTTTAGGACTGTTATGAAACTCTTATTCAGGAAATTCAGGAATGGATGGAGTCCTCCAGGGGCCACCTCGTCACCGTACTGTCAGACTTCCTCTCGCTGGGATGGGTTCTGTTTCTGAGGCACCAAACCCAGTCCAGGTGTCCTGCTCTGTCATCTCTAAGAATTGCAATCCTTGTTTAAAGCCAGAGGAACCACGCAATTCTGCTACACTCAGGCCTCAACGAAGCCCTATGTCTTCCTGTGTTTTCTCTTTCTCCAACTGCACCCTCTCCCCTGTCTGCTCCTCTGCCAGCCTGGACGGGTGTCTCCTGCACCCACTGAGTCGGCTCTTCGGAGAAGCGCCCACCTTCTGACCGCACAGGTTGCTGCGACTCCACACACCACCGCCGTCACCCTGTGGCCTCCTTGCCTGACTGTGAGTGCTGTGGGAGTTTGATGTATGTTTAAGTTTTTAAAATTTTACTTAGGCTGAGGGTGTAGTTTGGTGACCAAGCATTTCCCCAGCATGCCCAAGACCCTGGGTTCTACCCATAGCACCACAAAAATGAACAAACAAACACGAACAAAAGTTGTTTTAACATTTATTATCACTTTTGACTCTTCCTGCTTCCGCAGTCCTGTGTGCTCATTCTAGACTTATATGAAATGTGTGATGATCAAAGGATGCCAACTTATTACCTATGACGTGTGAGTTTGGCTTCCTTTGTGAGTGAGGGCCTGTAGCAAGTACTTAGCGCTTGCCCAAATAAATAGATTCTGGAGTTGGACTTTGGACCGGCTTATTTGCCCCACAGCCTCCTCACCTGAGTTTTCTCTCCTCTTGTCACCCCATGGAAACGTTCACGCTGTAGCACTAAGTGACATGAATCACAGAGAGCTTAAATGCCACATGTATGAGAATCTAAAATGTAACTAAAGAAGAAAATAAAACATGGATAATCAGGAGGGAGGAGGTAGATTTCAGTTTTCCAGATGGGAATGGGATCAAGAGATGCCAGGAGCGGTGAGGGAGGGAAGGAAATGGGCTGTAAAAGGGCGTCGAGGTGTCTGTCACAACTCCGCGCAATGCATGCAGTCCTCGTGTACCGCAAACGTGTGGTGACAGAAGGCAAAACCTGGAAACCAGAGACGCGCTCGTGTCGGCCCCTCTCGTCCACTTCCTCAGAGCTCACCACACCCATAGCTGCCCCAGTTCCTCTGCAAGTGATGCTTCTCTCACTTCATGCAGACTTGTCACTAATCATCCTCAATTCTGCCAGTGCTCTAGGTGTGATTGAAACTGTCTTTTTCCTTCAGGTATTTGTTTCTGACATGATGCTAGATACAGTGTTAGAGGTTTTGTTTGTTTTCCTACTGATTTTATCTGCACAAATGGCTCGGCACCTGTTCCCTTGAGGCACAGTGAGTGCCGGGATGGTGCTGTGCATTGTCTCTCGGCTGGGGATCATTTTGGCCACGACCTTTTCCTTTACCTGCAACTATGATGATGAGTGGAGGGAGATCGGCATCAGGCTGAAGAAGATTCCCTCCTCAAGTGCTCACTTTGGTTCCCCTGCTGCCCAGGATAACCCCTCACTGGCTAAGGGAGGGACTCTCCCTCTCAAGCCTTCGTGGGTCTCACTGAGGGAGAAGGGAGCTCAGCGCGTGTGCTCAGGCATAGCTGGTCTCCTCTCGCTTACCTCGATGTGGAAGAGGCACAGGTGCAGGCTGCGCAGCCAGCAGTGGGGAGTCGGGTCCTGGGTCAGGGACGCAGATTCCTGCAAGGGTCTCAGGCTCAATCCACAGAGGGGAGCGGTGCGTGAGTCCCGCCGGGTGTGGGGTTTGCTGAGATGAGACCTCCTGGGATTCCTGGGCTGGGTGCTCTGAGACCTGGGCTGCTCCAGGTTCCTAATGAGCTCTGGGCTGGGACTGAAGACAGGAGTGGTCCAGAGGGATTTGTGCCTCTTCTCATTAATTGTCTTTGGAGTCATCTTGCCCTGGGGTGCATGCTTGAGTGAGCTGAAGCCCAGGTCCTGAAACAAAATAAAATGGATACAGTGGGTGGCCACAGGGTGCGGTCCTCAGGCTCAATGCCAGGGGAAATTCTGTTTAAAACTTTCTTGATTTTCCACATTATCCATACTAAACCAGCCCAGCACTGCTTAGCTCCTGAGAGTGGGTGAACTCCTGCGTCTTCAGAGTGATGAGTGTAGAGAAATTGCATGACTAATTACATGTGAAGCAATGTACTCTGAACCTAAGCAAATCACTCCTCAGAATACTGGGAGGCTCTCGTGTGTGTTGGCATTTACTTTGTCGTCCGTGGCAAGTATATGTGAAGCACTGTCTTTTGCAGTACTGGTTTTTCTCAAAATGTATTTTTTGATCTTTATTTGTCCCATGTTACTGTCGTCTCCACCTCTAGGAGAACCTCAACCTGCCTGGTTGGTTTTGAAGACTTCACTGAGCAGAGTGGCTTTTCTGCACCGTGGGGACTGGCAGGGAGCTGGTGTGAGCCCAGCACAGGGACGGAGTCCTCCCAAGACCTCTGCAGTTGGTCTACAACAGCTCCACCAGTGTCCCCCAGGCCCACCCTGATCATGACCCACTGCAGAGGCCGCTCTGTCCCTGTGGCCCACAGGTCTCCCGAGGGCCCAACAGCATCTTGTTCAGGCCCAGGTGCAGGGTGTAGCTGAGACTTTGTCTTTACCCAGAGAGGGGTCTGGGTGCCCAGGGAGTTTCAGCGGTGACACTTGTGTAGTGAAAGAGAGGAACAGGAGCAGAGACACCAGCAGGTTGACTGCAGGAAGGTGCAGGAATGAAGAACAAGAAATGAGGGCAAGCAGATGAAAGGGATCGTTTCCACTGAAGTCGGAGTCCTTGCAACAAAAATTACCTCATTTCTTTCATTACTCTCAACAGTCTGCTGGACTTGCCAATTGTCTTTGACTGGACTTCCTTATTGTCAGGATTTTTTTCATAGCACCACAACTCCTCTGTATCCTTAAAATTTTAAAGTTCTCTCGAAGGTGATATTATCATGTAAGCTTGCAACTAGAAGTTTTAAAAATTCAAATATATAAAAAAATTCAAATATATATCATGCACATTGGCGCACCTCTATGATCCCAACTACTCAAGAGGCTTAGTCAGGAGAATCTCAGTTCAGGAGCAGCCTGGGCAACTTAGCAAGAACCTGTCTCAGAATAAAATAAATTTAAAGACTGGGAATTCAGCTCAATGATACCTTTATTCCTCTTTTTAATGGTCTTTCTTTCTTTCTAAAAGAAGAATGAACCAGAATTTCTTTTTTTTTTAAATTTTATTTAAAGAGAAAAAAAGCAAAACAGTAAAAAGGGTGGAAAGAATACAGAATTTTAAAAAAACAGTAAGAAATCACTAGTTGATAAATTATATATTGTCCTCTTAGAAATAGTTGTTCGTGTTACAAAATTAAAGTATACAAAGTGAACATTCAAACAGTGAAGCTGCAAACAGTTCTGTTCAGTGATCCAACAAAAACTTAGTAATACGGTTATCAATCCTACACACTTAAACATACATGCAGTTACATCCTTTAGAGCACTTTCTTTTCCTCCTTTTGCTTTTTAAGTCCATTATCTGTTTAGTTATGTCATGTTTCAGCTTGCTCAGTACCTTACTGATCTGTTTTGTTGTTACTCCTTTTTAATCACCTTATATAATTCTGTTTTTTTTTTGAAGGTAGTAGAAATACAACAGAACAAGACAGAACAAAGCCAATTGAGACAGTGCAGTGAATTTGGTACAGAACTTCACAGCAGGTTACCAGGATAACAATAATAGGTATCATAGTGTATCTCATTATTTTCACAATAGTTGTCTAGTCAATTAAGTATAGCAAAATTGAACCAAAGACAGAACATTATAAAATCAATCAAAAGAGAATATTGAATAGAGTAAAACAAATAATCATAATGAAACAAAACTGAAAACAACGCTTGCTTTCCAAGAGAAGATAGAGGAGACCCTCCATATATGCTATGTTGCATACAGTCATCCTGCCAAGAGATGCTCAGACCTCTGTCCCCAGTTGCTAACGGGAGAGGGGGGCGGAGGGGTGTTCAAGAGACACTACACTACAGTGTCTCCTCCTGGCTCATGCCGGAGGAAGGCGCTTACCAAGAGGGTGGGTGAATTGCTTCTTTGTGCAGGCTCCTGGGTTCCGCCATGGCCATGGCTGGATCTCTGGGGCCTTTCTCTGGTTCTCCTCTGAACCAGAATTTCAAAAACACGATAATAGAGTAACAATAATCTGATGCATATTGTTCTCTTCAGAATAGTTATTCAGGGTACAAGATACAGGCATGAGATATCGTCCAAACCATATTAGTACAAACTTTTCTTATCAATGAACTAAGAGAAGATGCAGATTCAGCTCCAAACATACTCAGCCACTTTATTTTTGATAAGGGGGCCAAACTTATTTACTGGAAGAAAGATAGCCTCTTTAATACATGGTGCTGAAAAACTAGCTTTCCCCATACTGAAGACTAAAATTAGACCCATGTCTATCACCATGCACAAAACTAAAGTCAAAGTGGATCAATGGTCTAAACATTAAAACAGAAACACTAAATCTACTGGAAGAGAAAATAGGTAGAAATCTTAAAGACACAGGGGTAGGTAGAGAATTCATAAACAAATCCAGCCTGTGTGAGAAGTATTACAAAGCACTTTTTAATTTGATTCCAAGTGAAAACACAAATATCAAAGTACAAATATATTTTTTCCTATTCTGTGTTCTTTACCATAAGCAAATTTAATTTACTGAGATCTAAAAACCATGAATGGAAAAGTAATGTACCTGACATTTTCAAACAGCATGGAGGTCAAGTTCTTCTCTTCTTTTATTTGTGTTCACAGACGATTGGACATGTTTTTGGATACAGAGCAATGTTTCACTTACCTGTGCATTGTGTGGATCTGGGTGTTGTGTGTTGATCGACTCCGGGTTCTTAGGCATGGCTCATCTCAAAATTTATCCCATTTTGGATTGAGGACATTTAAAAATTTCTAGCTATTTGGATGATACAGTACAATACTATTAACTCTCACTGCCTTTTGTGAATTTTGATATCATTACCCCAACAATACAGCAACCTGCTATGCACTGTGACTTTGCTCCTGTTGGGTAATCTGCCCTCACCCACCCACCCCCATTTTCCATCCCAGTCTCTAGTAACCATTTTCCCACTCAGCAGTCCTAAGAGTTCAGCATTTGTAAAATCCTTTGAATTAAGCCTTGTGGTCTTTCATGGGCTGGTCTTCTTTACATCATTACTCATCAGGACCAAAGTCCCATCTAAAATGCCCAGTGACACTGTGTGATGCTGTGACCATGTAGTATTCTATTGGGTACATGTCCCATATTTCTTCCCCTGTTCATGCACTGCTGAATACTGTCTTGGTTCCATAGCTTGGCTTTTGCGCATAGTGCTGCCTAAGCACGGGTGTGCAGGTGTCGCTTTTGTGTGCTGGTGTCACTACCCTGCTGTCATGGTTTGCTTCTTATCCACAACCTGCAAGTGTGGCCATGTGTTTGCATTAGTGACATCATACAGTGTTGTCATTCAAAGCACGGGCTGTTTTCTATAACACAATGATTCCAGATTCATCAAAATCATTGAAAATATGTTTTTTCCTCCATCTGTTCACAGATGCTGTTTACTATCTTACTGGTTGCAGATAATCTTACAAGTATATGAGAATTCAGTTTTGTTTTTGAAATTCTGATTTTATTTCATTTCAAAATATGACCAGAAGTGGGACTGCACTTCTATGGGTAGCTTGATTTTCGTGGGCTCTCTACAGTGTTTTCCATAGTGGTTCCACAGATTTGCAGTCTCAGTGGTGTTTAGGTTTCTTTTTATCTTTCCCAATGCTTACCGTTCTTTGCCATTCTGGGAATGCTGATTATAGCAATTGTACAGTGGCATTTCATTCTGTCTTGAATTGTGTTTCCTTGATGATCAGCAATGTTGAGCACCTTTCCATACACTGGGCCACTCGAATCTTTACATTTTATAGGTGACCAGGTTTGCTGCTATTTTTATTTTTTATTTAAACAGAAAAAAGTACAAATTAACAATAAAACAGAGTTTCAAAGCAGGCTGGCAGAATAGTGATAATCAACACATTGTGTATTGATATTTTCACAGCAGTAGTTCAGAGCACAAGATATAGGCATGAAGCATGGTGCAGAAAATTCCTAGCACAAAACTTTCCCCTCAGTGACCCACGAGAAGCCAGCTGTGTAACTATTTTAACTGTCTCATGTATGCATATTTTTTCCTTTTCGCTTCCTTCCGTTCCCATTTCCCCCATTACAGTTCCCTTTTCTTCTGGACAGTTTCTTTGCACTTCACATTATCTATTGTACATTTTGGATCTTGTTTACTCTTTCAGTGTCTCACACTAGGTAGACAATACAGTGTTTACACATGTGCATCTGATTTATTTTACTTATGAGTGCAACCTTGAGTCACATCCATTTACCTATGAAAGTCC
Source organism: Dolichotis patagonum (assembly GCA_004027295.1). Taxonomy (NCBI): domain Eukaryota; kingdom Metazoa; phylum Chordata; class Mammalia; order Rodentia; family Caviidae; genus Dolichotis; species Dolichotis patagonum. The sequence goes on along the minus strand of PVJX010036993.1, from coordinate 6,469 downwards.
CCAGTTTATCCTTCTTTATGGCTAATACACCATTGTATAAATATACACGTCTTTTTTAAAATCCATTTTACAGTTAATGGGCATTTTGGTTGTTTCTAGGAAGTCACCATTACAAATTTTCCTGCTATAACATATGTGCACAGATATCTCTGTGATCTGATATTTTCAATTCTTATGGAAAGATATCCAGAAGGGGAATAGATGGGTCAAATGCAGCCTCCAACCCTAGTTTTTTGAGGAATCTCCACACTGATTTCCACAGTGGTTACATCAGTCTACATTCCCACCAACAGTGGAGAAGGGTTCCTTTTCCCCATAACCCTGCCCATATTTGTGATTGGTTGATTTCTCAATAATAGTCATTCTTTCTGGGATGGAATCTCTGTGCTGTTTTAATTTGCATCCCTCAAATGACCAGTGATGTTGAACATTTTTTCATATATTTATTTGTTGTTTGTAATTGTTCATCTGAGAAGTTTGCATTTATCTCAAAAGCCCAGCTTTAGGGCTTTGAACTTTGGAGGGCTGATTTTTAAAATTCCATATAGGTTTTAGATATAATTCCTTTGTCTGAGGGCCAAGTAAGTAGCCAGGTTCTTTAGTCATTATTGGGTTTTGTAAGTCCCTTACATAATCTAGATAATTACCGATTGTCAGGCAATATGGGATGTAATTGTTTTTTCTGTATGTGTTTATACCTCTTCACTCTATTTGCTTGTTTGCGGATCAGAAATAATTTAATTTGGTATAATCTCTTTTGTTTGTTTTTGTTAATCCTTTAGTCCTAACTGAAATACTTTTAGAAATTCCAAGGGCAGCCTGAAAATTATCATATAAAAGTGAGAGCATCACGTTGGATGTAGAAGGTGCCCTTTGGCTTGCACCCTCCCGAGAGCCCATGGACCGAGTGAGTACCAGTTCCTTTCCTTTCTGCCCCTCCTGAAATCTCTATTACTGCACTGACAATGGAGACAAAATTCCTTTAACCCGTCCCACACATGGCCGGAAAGATTTCATCTCTGGGACAGAATTGTCTCACACACAGGAAAAGTGTTTTTTAAAGCATCGTTTATGATGGAAAATACTGAGAGAGCAAAGGAAGCTTAGGTAGGGGTGCTGAAAGCTGTATCACCTGTTCTCCCCCAGAGACGAACATGGTAAGGCTCAGGAGGTCTCCCTCCCTCCCATCCTTCCATGTCCATCCATCTGCAATGCTTACTTCCCCTCTTTGTCTCTTCTCTGTGTTAATAACTATTTTATGCTTCAATTGCACAATGGAGAAAGATGTTGAAGGGTTACATTTTAAACACACTAAGTATAGTGGTACCTCAGCCAAGGACTTTAATTTTTTTCCATGATTCTTCTTGCAAACCAAATTGGATGAGAACCAAGTCAAAAATCAATGATTAGATTCAATGTTGAGCTAATGGGGAAGTTTTATTTCATTGTTGTCCAATTTGGTTTCTGATCAGAATTGTGGAAATATTTAATTTTATGAACTGAAGTACTACTGTAAATAATACAGAGGGCTTCAGATGAAAGATAAGTTTTATTACCCTGGCTGGTTTGCAAATGTGTTCTAAATATATCTATGGAGTTAGCTCAAATAGTTTTTAAAAAAACTGAATGTACCAAATCTTTGGTCCAGAGTTGGACAAAAATATATTTAAAATGCACTTGGTGTGCAGTAGCTACTTTACAAAGATCCACATATATTCTTCCACTTAAACGTGGTTTTTATTCTTTCACTTTTTGTTTCCCTATTCTACGCAGTCTCCAGCTTGTGATAATTGCAGTTGTCACTTGCTTCCATAAGTGTGATGGTTTTCGATTCCACATGGAAGAGAAAATAGGCAGGGTTTCTCCTTCTATGTTTAGTTTATTTCACTTAATGCAATATTCTCTATTTCTACCCATGTTGTTCAGATGAAAGAACTGTTAGTTTCCTGTTGTGTAGATAAACTGCATTTGCTTTATTCACTCACTGATGGACAGTGTTTTCCTCCAGACTTTGGCTGCTGTGGGTGGTGTCACAGCGCCTCTGTGTGTGTGCAGAGATTCTTTCCAACACGGTGAATCTAAGTCTCTCTGTGTGGTGCACACAGCTCATAGTTGATGTCATGTGTTTGAGATTGACTTGATTAATTAACTTGGCTTGATCATTCCATGTTCTATTCAAAAGCTGTAACTTCCTCATATCACACAAACATGTAAATACACTCAGATTTATGTTTCTAAACTGTTTATATCAATGAGAAGTCTTTGTTGGAAGCCAATCTAAACTGTGCAAGCAAGGATGTACTTTTCTAAATTGTTTTACCAGATGTGTAAAAAATATATATTCATGACTATTGTTTAACACCATAAAACCATGATTTTGTACTTTCATTCCCCGTATGGCATCTATACCCAAGTTGTCATTTATCCTACTTTTAACCAATGCTGGCTGCATATTTAGCTAAGGCCACTTACTTACACTGGAAACAAGGCATCCCACCACCCACTGCAGATGTACTCAGAGGCTTTCATTGTCCACGGTCCTGGTGCAGAACCCTGACATGCTCATGGAGTAAGTTCCTCATGCTTCTTGAGATGAGCTAGTTTTATTCATTTCCTCTCCATTCTGAGTACTTTTGGATTTTTTTTTAACTCTCTAGGAATATTTTCTCCATTTCTTTCCTCATCCAAAAAAATCCCTGGGCCACAATATTTGAGACATAAAATCTAGAGTAATTCTTCCGATTGGTTTTGTTTAATGTTCAACTTTGTGGGCAGGTTTCAAGCCTACTGAATGAGGTTAGTGGTGAAAGAAATAAGCAAAAGTCTATCTCTATTTAATTTTGAGATTTCTGGGGATTTTTTGCTTATTTTATTTTGGGGGAAATTTTTAGACTAAGTGTGTGAAAAATATGAGTTTAAAACATCCCATGTGTTAGTCAGCTTTCTAGACTGTAACAAAGTGCTGATATGATAGTCTTAAATGGAGAAAGGTTAATTTCACTGAGAATTTAGAGGTTTCAGTCCATGAAAGGAGGACCACCTTGCTCTGGGCCATGATTGCACAGAACACAATGGAAGGGATGTGTGGGGAGATAAATCTACTTACCTCATGGTGGTCAGGAGGCAAAACAAGTGGGAAAGAGAGAGAAAGGGGGGCCATAAACCAGTGTCTTCTAGTGGACCATGAACATGAAACCTGAAACATGGACATGAAAGTCTCCAACCAGACCAAACTGTTAAAGATTCTCCCATCTCCCACAGTGCTGTGGGTTGGGGCATCTGACCGACACTAACCTTAACCATAGCAGCAGATATTTCTGTAAATATTTTCTAAACCCGAATAAGATAATTTCTTATAAGCACTTAAGTGCAAGCTCATGTCAAAGTGGCTGCGCACCATGCAGACCACCTTAGAAAGAATGGTCCCTGGGCCCTGGGTGGTCTGTCACACAGAAGCCCTCTCCTCACGCCTCTTCCGCTGGTGGCAGTGGCTCCTGTCATGCTGCACCCTCTCTGTGGCTATTTCAAGACTCCCATGCTCCCATTGGAGCAGTGTGTGTTCTGCGCTGGGTGGGCCGTATCTGTGCACTGGGAGACTGCAGATGTCCCCACACCCAGATGACCAGGCCGCCTGGTCCATCACAGGGAAGTGGAAACTGCAGTCCATGTGAGATTATTGTCTTAGCACGGTGGGCTGCTGTAACAGATGCCACACCCCAGGTGGCACTAACCACACACATTTACTTCTCTTTGTCCTAGAGGCTGAATTTCCATGGGGCTGATAAAAGCCTTGAAAGACGATGAATGCCATCTAGATTATGATGTACAGTAAAGTTATCCTTCAGAATCAAAAGTGAAGTTAAGACCTTCTAAGACAAGCATAGCCTAAAGGAATTTATGTCTACTAAATGAGTGTAATAGAAGATACTTAAAAGAACCATATACACAGAAGGAGAAAATTAAACATGATTATGAGAGCACAGGAAAGAATACAAATATTACTCAAAGTGCTGACATGAAAAAGAGAAGGAAGAAAGAAAAAATATGACCATTGAAACAAACTATCAAATTCCTAGGATGCGATATGGAGAAAGAAATGAAAATAAATTGTTCAAAAGATCCAAAAGCAACGAAGCAATATGAGAAGGAACAGTCCATATCTTTCAATAATAACCTGAATGCAAATACTCTAAATTCCCCAATTAAAAGATGCAGAAGAGTTGACTGGATTAAAAAGACCTACTGTTGATGCCTGCAGGAAACTCACCTTCTTGGCAAACCTATGGACAGACTGAGGCTGACAGAATGAAGAATGATATTCCAATCAAACAAATTCCACATGCAAGCAGGGGTATCTACACTCATATCCATCAAAGCAGACTTCAAGCCAACACTGGTCAGAGGAGACAGTGAAGGTAACTGCATGTTGATATTGGGAACATTCTATCAAGGAGACACAATTGCATGAGAATCTGCATGGGATGCCAGAACACCCAATTATAAAACAAATACTATGGAACATAAAAGGAGATATAGATTATAGTACAAATTCAGAGCTAATATCATCCTGAGTGGGGGACAAATGAAAGACTTCCTCTAAACTCTGGAACATGACACAGACATCCATTCTTACCACTCTTGTTCAATATTATTTCAACAATTTTTTTAGTACATGTTTGTACTACATAATGGTTATACCTATTGCAGGTAGACATTCATAATGCATCTCAATTCTTTATTTCCCTTCTCTCCACCCCCTTTTATTTTTCTAGTATTTGATTTATTTACATGTCTTTTAAGTCCTCATAAAGCTTATATATATATTTTTTGCTATTAGTCTGCATATATATGTATATATAGGACATACATATATATGCAGACTAATAGCAAAAAATATATAAGCACATAAGAAACTTATACTAAGTCAAAGTACACTTTTAGATACATTGTTCATGTTGTATTACAATGGGTCTTATTCTATACTGTACTGGAAATTTTAGCCCAAGCAATTACACAAGAGAAGAAAATAAAAGGGATATAAATGGAGAATTAAAAAGTCAAATTATCCCTTTTTGCAGGTAATATGATTCTACAGATAGAATATATGCATATATGGAATGTGGCTGTGTGTGTGGGGCATTTAAGATATAACAATAAAGGAAAAGGGTCCATCAGGGAGACAAAGAGTTCAAGAGGAGAACTAGAGAGGGGAATAGGAGGATGGGTATGATTGAAGCACATTATACGCATGTTGAGAAATGTCATAATGAAACCCATTATTGTGTAAAATTAATATGTAGTAATAATTATGACAAGGGAAAAGAAATAAAACAAAGACAGAAAGAAAAATGTTCTATACAGTGTTTCTCAGCAGTTCAAAAATGTGTCGACCATGCTGTTTGTTCTGTCTATAGAGGCAAGATATTTGGGAAGAGTTACAGAAAGGACTGTGGCTGTCTGTGAGACAGAAGGAAATAGAACATTCAAGTCCAAAGACTTTTTCAGTTGTCTCAGTTTGAGAAGTGGGAACACTGCTGGAATTCATGGGAACTTATCTGGAGAAAGAGACACATTATGCCTCTCTTTACTGACATATGTGTGTGGTTACTTCCATGACAGGCAGAGATCTGGTTTTGCAACTCTTCAGCCAGCCCTGGATTGCAGGACCCTCCTCCACGCTGCCTTCACGTCCTGGTTTCTCAGGGTGTAGACGAGGGGGTTGAGCACTGGGGTGACAACGCAGTAGAAGAAGGACAGGAGCTTGGCCTGGGAACTCTCACATGGGGGCTGGAGGTACGTGTAGATGCCTGGTCCAAAGTACATGGTGACCACAAGCAGGTGGGAAGTGCAGGTGCTGAGTGCCTTGTGCCTTCCTTCAGCTGAAGGCAGCTTCAGTACAGCCCTGGCAATAAAAGTATAGGAGATGAGCACCATCAGGGCAGGCACCATCCCAAAAGAGATGGCTCCCACGGCCAGGGCCAGCTCATTAGCAGTGGTGTCCCCACAGGCCAGTTTGATGAGAGCAGGAACCTCACAGAAGAAGTGGTCCAGGGTGTGGTGTCCACAGAGAGGGAGCTGGAGGGTGAGTGTGGCCTGTGTTAGAGCATTGGCCAGGCCAGTGGACCAGCAGGCAGCTGCCATCTGCACACACACCCAGGGACTCATGATAAGCGTGTACCTGAGGGGCCAGCAGATGGCCACAAACCGATCAATGGCCATCACGGCCAGCAGGATGCATTCAGCACACGCTGTCCAGCTGAACATATAGATCTGTGTGATGCAGCCCCAGGCAGCAATGGTCTTGTCCGGTCCCCACAGGTTGGCCAGCAGCTGGGGCACAATGGTGCAGGTGACACTGAGGTCCAGCAGGGAGAGGTTGTCCAGGAAGAAGTACATGGGCGTCTGGAGTCTGGGGTCCACCAGGGAGAGGAGGATGATGGAGCTGTTCCCCATGAGGGTGAGGAGGTAG
>PVJX010036992.1:0-16996 GCA_004027295.1 Dolichotis patagonum | reverse complement strand
GAGAAATCGAGGCCTTGGTGGTGACCACCTGGGGCCACCTCAGTCTCCGCCTGGGAAAGCCGCACCTGATCTCCACCCCAAGTTGCACAAAAACAGCGCCAGATGGACCATGCTGCTAGGTGGTCAGGTCACTGGAGGGGACATGGGAGACAGACCTCCCAAGTGGGGAGGAGGCGCACAGCTCTTCAGCAGAAGCGACATGACAAAGTGACAGTATTAAAAGGCAGAGGCTGGAAAGCTGCCCATCAGATGGAAGAGGCAAACAACCTCAATACCATATCCACCCCAACAGGACCTGGACCCAGGATGCAGCGAATTACATAAACAATGAGAAAAAGAATAAAGAAATCACCTGAAGACAATCAGACGATTCAACTGTAAAAACCGGCCAGAGGACTTGAACTCGTCCTACCAGAGACCAAACAGCTCACCAGAGTATCCAAGAACTGATTTCCTTAGCTGTCAGAGCGGCCGCTTCACACCCACGGACTCTCGGAACCATCATGCTCTGGGGATGTGGGCGGGGGAGAGCGGCAGGGAACAAGAACGGTGCTGGGTGCCAGTGAGGCAGGGGCAGGGGACACTCATGTGGCAACGGCGACTCTGCAGAGTGGGGTGTAGAGGCCATGGCAGGGGGAGGGGAGACCTGGCCAGGGAGTAGGCAGTGTCCCGCTGTCCAGGGATTCTGCCACCACGTGCCCTACAGACACACATGCACACTGGTCTCTGGAAGACTGTCCCCAGACAGTGTCCCCAATAGTCAAAACACACAGGGGTTCAAACGTGCATTGATAAACTGCCCGTGACAGTGGTGAAGTGCAATTCCAGCCAGCGTGCGCACTGGGCACCAGTGGGCGGAGCAAGGGTTGGGGGGATGTGGTCCCTGCAGAATGCGCATGCACAGTGCTCCTGGCTCCTGTGGGTCACCACAGGTCTGGTGGGAGGCTGGACCTTCCAGGAAGGACCCAGAAATGCTGCCCTGGGCTGGGAGACTGCTGCCCCCAGCAGGCTGCATTGGGACTCCACACCCCACAGTGAAGGTCCTTCCAGGACACGGCCCTTCACCTGTGTCCCCAGTGTCCCAGAAGGCCCTTGGCCCCTGGCTGACCTGTGCTCTCCCTGGCGCTCCAGGCAGTGGAGGGGCCTGGGTCCCTCCTGACACAGGCGTGGCATGGAGAGTGTGCCAGCGCCCTCCGTATCTGGGAGGTAGAGGATGCATCTGAGCCCTGCTGTCACTGAAGCCACACCCCGGCTCAGCTGTGTGGTCCCGGGCAGGATGCCCTGCCTCCCCGAGGCTCGTTTCCTCCCAGGGCGAAACGAGCCCTATACAGGGCCATGTTGGTGCACACTTCCACAGAGCCCAGCCCACCTGAGAGTCTGCGGAGGGCTGCAAATTTACTACACTGGCATCGGGAACCCACAAAACCTGCCCGACACCACGGAATAGACCAGGTACCCCAAACCCTGAGCTTTTCCCCGCAGGTGACCTTTGCTGGACAGTGGCTTTGTCTGAATTTGTCTGGGGCATCCCTAGAGCAGCTTTGGTCTCTGAGCAGGCTCACAGCGACCCCTGCTGCCTCCCGTGAAAACTGCCCCACACGGCCAGCAGAAGGGAACAACAAAAGCCAGGCAGAGCCTCCCAAGGAGGGCCCGCCTTCCGGAGGTCCAGGAGGTCACCTGTCAGAACACGGCTGGGGAGAAGCGACGCAGCGTGTAACTAAGCTCGGCGGACACTAATTCCTCGTCTCCTAAAGATAAGTTTAATACTCAGATCACACAAAGTGCCTTCCCTTCCCTGCGCTCTTTTGTTTCCTGAATAAGTGTCATCCTAAAGACTGCGGAACCGAGAGAAACTGTCACTTCCGAGGGACGTTATTTCCTGATCAACATGCCCTGTCCTTAGCTCGTTCGGATCCAGCTCTTAAACTGGACTCTTCAAAAAGCAGTGGCACGTTAAAACGGGCAGACATGCCCCACACCCGCCTCACTGGGACGCAAATTCAGAACCCCCTGCCTGCTCACGCCTCTGACTGGGTGGCGCTGCTGCCTCTGTTGCCACTCTGCAGGGGACAGGGTCCTTCTGCCCCACCGGCACATGCTCTGGCTTCAAGCCTTTCCTTCTGCTGCCCGTCAGAAAAGCACCTTGCTCGGGGCTCGGGGCTGTTGACACCTAATGCTCTGAGAACTGAAATACCGTAATGTGTGGCACGGAAGTCACAAGCCAGGCGCCCGGGCGGGCAGGCTGTGCCGAGCGGCGTTTGCTTCTGAGGAACGAGCCACCTGCTGATGAGCTCCTACGAGCCCAGACTGCGGCTCTGTCTCTCAAAACACGCGAAGAGCTGGTCTTGCTGAACCTGGATTCCTGCCTGGCATCGCGGCTGGCTGAGCAGAGGCCCTCCAGCGCCAGCAGCAGGTGCCACCGGGCGAGGGGCACATCCCTCACCCGGGTGAGGGTGAGAGGCGGCTGGGTTCCCTGCAGCTGTGCTAGCAGGCAATTCACCTTCTCAGAGGGGACTTTCCACAGAGAGCGATTGAGATCAGGGGTTCCATTTCGCACTGGCCGGGAGGCTCGGGGGAGCTGCTATCCAGACACCAAGGTCTGACCACACCTGTGACCACAGAGTCCGACTCTGAGCCCAAGCACAAGGATGTTTGCAAAAGTCACCAGCTGACCTCAAGGGGCCCAAGGTGGAGCACCACCCGCTTCAACCAAACAGACGATGGACATTTAACGTAGACCCTAAGGGCAGCTGAGCTTCACCACTGAGGCTCCGGCCCCTCCTGTGGCTGGTGGAGGGGGCAGAGAGGCCTGGCTGGATCCGCTTTTCTGCCCAATGTGCACAGAGACGAAGAGAGAAACCCACGGCAGCTGAAGATCACCTCTGAAAAGCCCGTCCTGGCCTGCAGTGGAAGCTTCCAGGCCACGGCCACCATCCCCAAACGCCACCGCTCGCCGGCACCGTGCACGGACCCGCGCGTCTCACCTGAACAGCTCTCGGATCTCGCGGAGGTCGGCTTGGAAGGGGATGTTCCGCACCAGGATCTTGGAGGTCGTCTGCTTCCTGGGAACCTGCTTCTTCCGGGTGGACGTCAGGGCTGGCCTGGAGCGGGAAGAAAAGGGGCTCAGATTCCCGGAGGTGCTCGTGGCCCCCACCCTACACCGGCCTTCTCCTCCCTAGCAGAACGGACGCTGCTGTCCACGTTCAGGTGACGGACCAAGCAGCATGTGTGCAAGAGGCCACGATGTAACAGGAGGAAGGCAGCGCCCCCTGGGAGGCACAGACTGTAACCGTCTCCCCCTGAACGTCTGTGGTGTCCGCCTGACACATCCTTGTTGTTGCTACCAGCAAGGACCCCGATGGAGGAGAGATGGCTCCTCCTCCTTCTCTGCAGACAGCAAGGAAGACTCTGGGTGGGTCCCAAAGGGTTAGTTTGGGACACTTTGTCCCATCTGAGGACCCCGCAGGGACCTGAGCTGAGATGGGCCACATGACTAAAACCTCCCAGCTCAGGGCTCCTGGCCGTCCCTAACACTGCTGTGTCACACCCCGCTGTTCCAAGCAGAGCACAGCAGCGCGCAAAGCTGTGCAGCACCAAGTAAGGTGCGAGTGCCACTCGGGGGCCCAGGACCTGCGTCTCCTCGTGCTGGGTTTCTCAGACGCGGAATGGGAGCCACGGGGACTCGGCACTGCTCCCACGGCGGGGAACGGTCAACATGGACGCTGTGGTGAGGACGACTGTCCTGACTCCTTCCTGCTGTCACCTCCTTAGAGGCCTCCCTGTCTCCACTGACATGGCAGCCCTGGCACACACCCCGACCTGGCCCCCTTCCCGGCTCGCACCCTGACCTGATGGCTCCCTGCACCTGCGTTTCCCTGTTCCTGGCGTCCTGTCACCCGAGGGCAGTCCCAGACACAGGTGGCTCCCTCAGTCAGAATTAAGGTGAATGCCATGAAGACCCCGCTCCCCAGGGCTGGGCGGCCGAGTGGTCCCCAATGACCCTGCCTCCTGGGCCTCCTGACCTCCAAGGCCCTGGGCAACTGAAGCCACCGTGTGAGACTCGGAACGAGGCTCTGCAAGACACTGCTCTCCCTCCTGGGTCCCTTGCTCTGGGGAAGCCAGCACTGTGTCACCAGGACACTGAGCAGGCCCAGGAGGAGCCCAGAGTGAGGCACAGGCCAGGGCAATGTGGGGACACCCCTGACCCTCCCAGAGGTTGAGCTGGGCCCCCCAGCAGGGCTGCTTCTGGAATCCAGCCAAGGAACCTGCAAGGATGTGGCCTTTTACTGTCATGACTGTGAGTCTGGCATGCTTTGCTGAGCAGCAGAAGGTAACAAGTACTGTGGCACGTGCCACCTCACGGATGGCACTGGTGGAGAACATTTCAGTCGCCGTGGAAGGTTCCGTTCAAGAGCACTGCCCTGGGATGTGAATGCCACCAGCAATTGCCACTGTGGGGCCCAGGAAGGGCCTAGGGTCTTCAGGTTCCCATGTCCACTTCCTGAATGTGGACACGACGTCACAGATGCCAGTGCTGTGGTTTATACCCAGGTCCCCTCCTAACCCTCACGGGCTCGGGTGGGAGCTTTGGAAGGTGACTGGACTGGAGGGGGGGCTTGGAAGCGGGGGTCACTGTGGCTGTGACCCTTGGGCTGTATCTCCGTAGGGTTATAAGTGGCTACTCCTCCACCAGGGCCCTGTGCCACCTGTCCCACCTCAGAGTCAGCTGCCCACACAAGGACTCAGACCACTGAACCGGGAGCCAGAATCAATGCCTCCTTTAAGTTGCGGTGTCAAGTGTCACTGCATGGGCAGCTGACTGAGGAGATACGCCCGAGTTGGGGGGATCTGGACATAAACCACAGCACCGGTGTCGGAGCTCAGTGACAGAAAGGGACTGAGACAAGGGGTCGGGCAGGAGCAGCAGGCAAGCAGCTCTGGGCCGCTCTGCGAAGGGACACGGGTCAGGCAGACGGCCACCCGGCAGAGAGCCCAGGGCACGGCCCGAGCTACACGCTGTACGCACAGTGCCAGGGGCCACACGTTACTCCACAGGTCGGGTCACCTGCCCGAGGTCACGCAGCTCCTGCATTAGAACCAGGGCCCCCACTGGATCCCAGAGGGCCCGACCTGAGCCTTCTTTCTGCTTAGGACACTCAGAGCAGCAAACTGGGGAGGACGAGGACGCCCTGCGCCACCTCCACATGCAGCTAAGGACGGCGAGGAGGGAAGGGCAGCTGCCTGGGCAGGGTGCTGGCAGCCAATCTACTCCAAGATCACAGCAAACGGCCAACTTGCAGGAAATGGTCCAGTAAATACCCTAAACCGGCTCCAGGACTGCTGGAGCGGTCACTTCAGCCCCAGGCAGGGAGGTGACAATGACAGCAATGCAGCGGGAACTGTCAGGAGCCCTGAGCACAGGGAAAACTCAGATGACAAGCAGGTGGAGACCCAGGAGCAGAGCCAGACTCTGAGACACCGCTCTCTGCCGGGAGGTGGTCGCCGGATGGACCGGCCTGTGCCGTGTCCTGTAGCTGCCAAGTCTGCCCACTGACCCGCACCATCCCTGGGCTCTGCCGTCCAGCTCTCAGAAGACAGCCCCGCAAAACCAACGGTCCAGGCGCAACGGCCGCCTAGAGATGTTCTGAAGCAGCAGCAGCGCCCAACTCGTCTAGGGTTTATTTCTGCTACGTAGATGAGTGGTGGGTGCTTATTTCTCCTACACTTCTTCCTTCCATTATAAACAGGTGCACAAAGAATTCAGCCCAGCTAGTCCCCTCCCAGGAATCTTCCGCAAAAGTTAAAATCATCATACTACAGTGACACACGTACACTCACATTTACCGCAGCTCAACTCTATTTACACACAGTGGAGTACTATGCTGCCACAAAGGATAAACTTGTCACTTGTAGGAAAACAGATGCACTTGGAGAGCGTAACATTAAATGAAACAAATCAGACACGCAAGCTTACGCATCTCACGGTTTCTCTTATATGAGAAACACAAGGCAAAAATAAAGAGCAAAGTAAAAGACGGTAGGAAACACAGAGACAGATCTTTCCCAAAAGGGAAGGGGACCAAGAGATGGGAAGGAGGTGAAAAAATGACCATGGGTTACTATGTCCATGAGCCAACTCCCCACAAGGGATGCAAACATTACGTACTATGAATGTATACTAATAAAACCTTTAAAGAGCAAAGAATTCATGCAAAGGAACAGCACGGTCCCAGCTCAGAAGGACGCGGGGTCAGAGCTGGCAGAGGCCAATGGCTATCAGGTCCCTCAGTGAGGGAGAATCCTAAACAAGTGATGGGCACCGTGCAGAAAGGACATTCAAAGGCCCCAGACACGGCACAGGGTGGCCAGCACCCAGCACAGTGGGAAGCAGTGCTGCCCGTGGGCAGTGGGGGCCGCAGGAGACTTACTTGGTGGCCCGTTCTGAGATCCGCACTTCCACCTTGTGGCCGTCCACGATGTGACCCTAAAAAGTAAGACAGCATGGCTTGTCCCTGTCAACTCTCCGGCACCCCTGGCCTCCACAGAGCAGCCCGAGGCCCAGAAAGGGAGAGGGTTGGCGGGCAGAGGACAGAGAGCCGGCCTCCCGATGTCCCCTGACCCAATGCATCCTGGACTTGGTGTCACTCAGGGGCACCAAGTTCCCTGTCGGTTACAAGCATTGTGAGGGTTAAGGGCCTCTCGGGTTTGGTGTACAGAGTTTGGTTTAGTTTGCAGACGCCAGGTCCCATCTGTCCCACGCCCAGGCCTGGCAGAGGAAGTTTCTCATCCCTACCTCGGAGGCCCCGTCCTCTGCATGTGCTGCCCCACCCCCACCCCAGCACGCTGCTCAACGCACCAGGGGGTTGAGAAAGGTGAAAGTGAGGCCCAGGACAACATGGACTCAGCCATCGCCACACCCCCAGCCAAGCCCCGAAACCCGTTCACCTGGAGCTGCCTGAGGGCTTTCTGCGCATGCTCCGGCTTCCTGTACTCCACAAATCCAAAGCCCATGGATAGCAGCGCGCCTGGGAGAGGGAAAGAAACCCGCCAGCGAGTGGCAGGAGGGGGTGTGAATGAGCCTGGGACCAGTGTGACCTCCGCTTCTCTTTGTACCCTCTTCTACCCCGAGAAGACCTCAGCAGCAGCTCCCCATTTATGGCCAGCTGTCCAGGGCACTCCTGGTGTCTGCAGGGCTTGGCCTGTGAGCTGCTCTCCACACCTCCCCCCGGGGGGGCTCACTGACCAGACGACTGGCACGATAACTTGTAACAGGATCCTGCCTCTCCGGGGGAGCGGAGCTAACAGGGATGACCACCACTGTGACAAGTGGGGACGGCTTCACCCGGGCTGCCTGCTGCCATGCCTGCACTCGGTAAACATGTGTGGAAACCAAGGCTTCCCCTGCACAACTGTTCCAGCCACTGGCCACACCGACGGTGTCTTTCTCTTCCTTCTGTCTCTTGTTTTTTGAGACAGTCTTGCTATGTGGTTCAGGCTGACCTTGAACCCACTATGTAGCTAGCCCAGGTTGGCCTTAAACTCACAGTGACACATTCCTGCCTCAGCTGGGATCACAGGCGTGCGCCGCCACGCCCAGCTCACACTCCCTTTCTGGATCTCAGAAGCAGTCTAAGCTACTTCCTGCTTTTCCCTCTGACCAGACATCGTGCATGTATGCATGCGTGTGCACACATGTGCATGTACGTACGTGGAGGGGGTCTGTGGTGCCCTAAAAACAAAGCTGTCATTTATCTCCTCCCTCAGACGTGAAATTTCATACATCCTCATCCATCTCTGGCCCAGCACTTCTTTTTTCTGTTTTTTGGGGTTTTTTTTGGAACCAGGAATCGAACTCATAACCTCCCACTTGCCAGGCAGGTGTGCTGCTGAGCTACGTATCCCGCTGGCCAAGCTTTTAGTCGTGTGACATTAATTTTCCCAGCATCACTCCTGAGGTTTCAGGTACTGTACCTGCTTTGTTCTTCTTCTTGGAGATAGAGCAGCTCCTCAGCGCCCCGGCTTTGGAAAACACCTGGGGAAGGAAGTTCACGGGCGTCACCCTCTTCTCCAGGTGAACCTGCCGGCCAGCACCGGCCCACAGGGCCACACAGCTCACCCTGCTTGCGGGGAAAGTTGGGATTAAGCGGCTCATGGCGCGGCCGGGCCCACACTGGGGCCCTGCGTGGTTCACTCACTCAGAGGCCCGGGAGGCTCCGTGATGAAGTCTCACTTTTCCCATGCAAAGACTGAGGCTCAGGGGTCAGAGATGGCCCCCACCAGGGATTACAGGGTCTGGGAGTGCTGGGATGAGACTGGGACTTGGGTACCAGGGGTGCTGACCCTGGGCTCCAACAGTATGCAGGGAGGAGGACCGCACCCCCACATTTGCCACCCTGAGATCCTGGGGGTGCCAAGACTGGAAGTGACACAGGACGCCTGCCTTCAGGGACCAGATGGCCCCCAGAGGCTGCTGGGCGGGTTTCCTGCCTGGCTACAGAGGGAGCGGGCGGGGCCCGGAGCAGTCACCGCTGCTGCAGACCAGGCCAGAGGAAGACGTGAGCAGGCGCGGTGCCCGGCGGTCCAGGCCTGGCCTCTTGCTGCCCCTGCACTTAAAGCCCAAAGGGTGTCTAAAATACTTAAGTCACACTACACTCCTGCTCTTTCTCTTTCCCTTTTCTGTCTCTCTTGCTTGAACCCAGCCAGAGTGAAACCCACGAGGACCTGGGTCTGGCATCAAACACACACACACGGCCCAGGAAGTAGGAGCCGGTGATGGGGAACTGGGAGTGCAGTCCTGATACACACACGATCCACACAGCAGCCGGGGTGGCAGGAGCTGGACGGGGGACCTGGATGACCTCATCACCCTCATCAGACCTTCGACAACCCTGCGAGACCACTGCACTCGCCTCTCCACACGACAGATAGGGAAACCGAGGCACGGGACGGCCTTGCTGGGGCACAGCGTTAGGAAGGAGCGAAGCTGGAAGCCAGGACCATGCAGATGGATGCCTGTCATGGCTCTACACTCAGACAGCAGCTGGGCAGGCTGTCAGTGGCTGTGTGTGACCTCGGGACGGTGACACAACCTTCCGCAGCTCTGTCTCCAGGAGCGGAGTGGGAAGAAAGTGGGCCAGATCTTCCAGGCTGCGCCTCCTGGCTCCACAGCCTTTCATTCCCAGGATGCTCTGGGGCTGGGGCACATCTCCCAGAAAACACCGGTCCCCCCACCCTGAGGCTCCACGCCACACCCACACTCATTTCCCCGAGAGCCCACGCACTTCCTTCAGCGTCTCCTCTGTGGTGTCAAAGTTGAGGTTTTTAACAAACAGAGTACACCCTGGAAGGCCCTCCTCCTCCTCCTCCTCCTCCTCCTCCTCTTCCATCCTGGTGGTGGCCGCTGCTGCGTCTTCCTCTGCTGGCTTTTCAGTTTCGGGGGTCTCGACGTCAGCTATTGGTCCTGCAACAAAAACAAACAAATGCATCCTTTAAATGATGTCTTACCTGCCAAAGCCTAAAAGCTTTCGGCATAGAATCTTCTAGATCAAATGGGCCTGCACTACAGGCACTGCAGGGAAGGGTTGTGCTCCGTTTTGGCAGCAAGAAGGTAAAGGAAGGAGAGAAGTGGGGGCAAGTGAGAAAGAGGGGGCACACACAGGAGATGCAAGAAAGAACGTCCTGCAGCCCGCCCCCCGTTTTAAAGCGAACAGGATACAAAACAGACCCATCACTGTGAGTCCCTCACAGGATGAGGCCACACTAACGTGAACTTCAAAATCAGTGTGTTGGGAACTATTTTCTTGAACCATGAACTTCAGCAAAATGTTTCTTACTGTTCCCCCAAAAAGCAGCACTCAGAGAAATTTCAAACTAAAAGTAAAAACTTCAAAAGTTCCAAAATGGGCAAAAAACTCACAACATTCTAACTATCCTTTAAGCTGGAAAGATTTGAGAAAAATTCCTACTCAACATCACACTCAGGAAATATACACATAAGAGTGTGGTTCTACCTACACGTGACATAACACAGTCATGTAACTGTATTACACAAGGTACTGGAAAATGGAAAACACGACACAGTCACTAACAGCAGACTCGGAAGGCTCGGGCAGACCAAAGAACTAACGTGCTGTCCTTAGAAGGGCTGCCCTGAAGGACATTTAATAACATCAGAAAGAGTCCATCACATAAATAAAAAGAGCACAGCCAGACTGCAGTCCTGACCTCCAGCGTTTCTGAGGAAACCTGCGCGTGTGCACCCAGACACACACAAGGGACACTGGGAGACGCAGGAAGACTCGGGGATCCCTTCACCCCACCCCTGCACACCACGTCTGCTCTGAAGGGCGGGCGTTTCAGGAGGCGCTGTGCCTTAGCAAGGAACGTGTGTGCACTTGTGTGTGCGTGTGTTGGGGATGGGCAGGTGTGACGTCTGTGCACACGCATGTGCAGATGCAGTGTGGCGGGGGCACTGGGCAGAGCCTTGGCATCAGAGTGGGCCGTGGTACTGATGAGGACCTCTCCCGTGGGTGACAGTGACAGAAGCCTGAGAAGGGCCGCACTGTGACCTCTGTAGGATCCCTTCAAGGAAAGGTGCTCAGTGTGGTTCTACCTCCCCAATTTCCCCAAGTCACAGGATCGGGGTCTGGGGACGAGTCCCCTCCGCTAACCCCCAGAAATCAGCTTGTCTTCCTGCTTCTTTCAAGCAGCTTTGACTGCACCCTCATCCCTGATGCCCCTTCTTTCGGACCGGGTGCCCACCTGGCTCCCCCAAGACTCACCCCCCGCACTCCCTAGGGCAGAAGCCCCTGAAGGTCACGTGGCCGGAAGCTGGCGGAGACAAGCAGCTTGTTCCAACTTCTCCGTGACTTCCAAGGGGCTTTTGCTGATCCAATGCCCAAAGCCCTCTTTCCAGGCACCAAAGACGTCCCTGGCTCCCCTGCCCTTTCTGGGCAAGCCCAAGGCTTTCAGGTCCTAACTGAGTTTCAACTGCTTTGTCATGAGACACCGTCTCGAGGGTAATGGACACAGCTGCGGTGCTAAGGTTGCCTCTCTAACAGTGGAACTGGCGGCTACTGCCGCCCATGGTGAGCCCAGATTCCAGACTTGGGCCCGGGACAAAGAGAAGATCTGCACAGTGGCTGCTCCCCCAGCTGAGAGCCCCCCACAGCTCACCCCACCTGGGTCTCCCTCGAGGGGCCATCTGCAATCAGACCCTAATGTTCAAAGCTGAGCGGAGGAAAGAGCATCGCTGACGGCAGGGAGCAAAGCCGGCCCAAGGGCTTTAGGTCCTCAGCAAGGACTCCGATCAAGACAGAAGCCGTGACCTTCAGCCAGGGGCGACGTTCCCAGCCCGCGGGGTCTCCCTGGCACCTGACGTCTCTGAGGTGAACCGAGGGAGGGAGGAGAACCGCTGAGATCTCCTGCCGCCCAGGATCTCAGCCGCGTGCCTCGGACGCCAGGCTGCTTCACACCCGCAGCGCCCACGCTGCCAAACACGGGGGCCGAGGGCACATTCTGGGGGCTGCTGCCCTTGAACCCTGGCTCCCAGGCAGCTTCTCGGGGAGGGAGAGCTCACGAGACCCCAAAGAAGCTTTTAGGAGAGACAGAGTGTCTGGGACGACACTCTGGCCCAGGGTCATGGCCATCGCCCCCTTGATGGCTGATCACTGCCACACGGTCCCCTCAGTGTGGCCAGAAGTCCAGGTTAAGAAGCTGAAAACCCCAGCTTTTGGGTGGAGGAAACTCAGGTTTTGTATCTTGGTAGCGTCACCCAGCAGCACTAAGGCATTTATACTAACAGGGACAACAAATCAGCCAGCTCCCTCCCCCAGGCAGAGGCCAGTGGCCCTGCCCTGCTGTCCCCAGACCCAGAATCTGGTAGCCCTCACCGTGGCCACAGTGGTCATCACCCTGCTCCGCAGGGCTCGCCTGCCCAGAGAGGGGTGATGCCTGGCTTTAGTGACAGCTGAGCTAAGCGAAGGCTGAGGTCAGCACCCCAGGAGTGGATGGGTCCCCAGGCTGGGCAGGTCTCCCAGCCAGGGAGGAGCGGGGACTTTGAGGACTGGGGGAGCCTAGCACCTGGGGTGGCTGGGCCTGGGACTTTACTGGCTTCTTCAAAACTCCTCACCCCAACATAGGCTGGAAATGAAAGAGATGCTCTGATGCTGAGAGACCCGGTGGGGACCAGATCTGATCCACCCAGTGACCACTGCAGCCCTAGCTCCGCCTCAGCTCGTGCTTCAGAAACATGTACGTATATGGCGGCACACTCAGCCTGCGCCCTGAGTGCAGCACAGCCCTGAGGATAGTCACTGCGCCCAGAGGACGCTGACCCGGCTTCCTGTCTCATGCCCGGATCCTGGCCACATGCCGTGGGTCTCAGCTAGGAGCTCAGGCTCGGGCTTGCGGCTGCGGGTTGCACCTCACTCTCGAGGTATCTCTGGTGCTCCCTTCTCTCCATCCAGGACAGGGCCCAATGACAGCAGCGCCCCCTATAGGCTGCTCCTGAGAACTATGGCAGACCGGCCTCAGCACAGCACCCACCCGAAGGATGGACCCTCTCCTCCTCCTCCACATCACCCTTGTGCCCAGCTGGCCTTGCAGAGGAGGCCGGGGGAAGCAGGTGGGCAGCCCCAGCTCTGTGAGACAGAGGCCTGGGCTATCCTCCCCCTCCCTCAGCCAGCGCCCCAGCTCTGCGGCCCTGGAGGCACCTCGTGCTTCTCAAGTGCCCAGGCCACCTTGCTGTGCCCCATGCCCTGGTCCAGGGAGACAAAACACTGCCAAGTGCCAGGTGATGAAGCCAAAAGTCTGTTTAAAAAGTACACAAGACACAGGGGGAGGGAAAATATGGTATTGTGAAACCCTAACAGATGTCTGCCAAGCAAATCACCAGGACCAGAAGCAGAGCGAAGAATAAGCCCAGGGCAGGGGACCTGCAGTGGGGGGACTTCGAGCAAGGGAGGCTGGAGGGGGTGACAGAGGCAGGGGACGCTTGTTCCTCTGTGGGGAAGCAGGCAAACCCAGTCCCGCATCGCCACAGGGGGCCTTCTTACAATCAGGCCGGAGAACGCGCCCACCCCCCTCGCCAGGCAGGGCCAGGCTGGCAGCAGAGACTGTTATCAGCAGCCAGCAGCTTTGCAGAGCTCCCCCCCAAGGAGCCCTTTATCTGGAGGTGAGGGTCTCGGTTGTGGGGAGATAAAACCCGCCATCCCCTCCCTGGAGGCCGGCAGAGAACAGGAGGAGGAGGAGGCCAAGGAGAAACTCCGCCCCTCCTGCAGGGCCTGTGCCTGTCTGTGTGCCACCTCCAGGCCTCCTGCCAAGGGGAGTGGGGATCAGGGGACACATGGGAACATGTGGGGGGCAGGGGTGGTCAGGAGCAGGCGAGGAGGAATGCTCAGGGGACCAGGCACAGGGAAGGGGCTGCACAGGAGGGATGCATCAGAAAGGGACAAACAGGGCCAAAGCGGGCTGTTGCACTAGCCTGGGAATCCAATGGAGGGAGTGGCGGGGGCTGGGCAGGGCCTGTCACAAGCGCAGACCTGCACAACTTCCGGGACCAAACCTGGCAGGCGGCTGCGCCCTTCCTGCAGCCAGTGGCCTTCTGAGCAGTGGGGGGCGCTCAACCTGCAGACATGGGGGCTGGGTACAGGAAGCACGCTGGCTCCAGACCCAGAGTCCCTGGCCCTGAGACTCGGGGCCTGTCTGCACCAGGGCCACCTCTGAGGCTACTTGTCACCAGCCCAGGAGCTCCCAGGAAGAGGGCTGTGTCACGTTCCTTTGTCGCCTGCCCCCAGCAGCAGGCACCAAGTTCCAGACAGAGTTCTGGACATGCATACTGACCGCTGCCAACCCAGCTCCCAGCCCGAGACAGGAGAGGGGCTGTGCGAGGAGCGCCCCACACCCTCCCAGGGGCCTCCAGGAGCCATGTGGCCGGCGCCCCATGTTAGAAAGAAACTGAGCCTCAGAGAAGGGAGACGCTCAGCCAGGTAGAGCCGGGGTCAGGGTCAACGGTGCCTGAGCCCCACAGAATGAAGCCATGCTGCTCCCACTGTGGCGACAGCACCCCTGCCCTCTGAGTCCCTGCCAGGTGGGCACATCCCAGGTGCTGTGGTCAGCAAGGCGGGGAGGTACCAGTTTGGATGGGGGGCATTCAAGTGCAAACAAACTGAAGACACCGGGCCAGTGCAGGAAGTGAGAGGTGTGTGAAACGAAACCAAGGGGCACCTGGGGGCAGGCACCTCGGAAGCCACTTCTGCTACGGGGACTGACGGTGCTGTCACTGTGCGTGCTCTGAGGCTGGCGGTCAACCTCCCAGCCCTCAGACCTCATGAGAGCCAGGAGCCCGAGACACACAGCAGGAGTGACAGGTGTCACCGGCCCCACCACCCGACAGGAGAGGCACTGACTCACTCTCACACCCATCTGGGGAGCTGCCCTACAACTGGGGCCATGTGGGGTGTGGGGGGGGGTCCCTAGCAGGAAAGAAGACAGACTGCCCCTACCTTCAGGGTTCAAAGCAAATGCAACAAACAATAAAAGAAATGCATGTGGCAACTGGAGTCACAGAAGAACACAGCACAGTAAGCGGAGGGAGTGCCCAGGATGGGACAAGGATGTACAACAGCCACATGGCAGCGGCCACCAAGGACACCAGCCACAGCCCGGAGGAAGAGGCCCCATCAGCCCGTCCTCAGCACCCCAGAACCCAGGCCAAGCTTTGCACTTGAAACAACTCACTTTGGGCCATGAGGCTCACACAGGTTCAGGTGTAGAAACAGAACCCAGAACCAAGGTGGCTGGGGGCTTGGGGTCGGGGCCGATGAGGAACAAACCCAAACTGTGGCCCAAGCCGACTCATAAACGGGGGCCCAGGAAGGGCCTTAGGCTTCTACTAAGTCATCACTACCCCACCGGCCCGGGATACTCTGGATCACGAAAGAGCGAAGCAACCTAGGAGTTTCACTTCCTTCAGAACAAGGCTTCCAGACCGGGGCTCCCGAGTGCCTGGTGCCAGCTGGGCCGGTCCTGAGACCCGCAAGGAAACGGGATGCAAGCGGTGTAGACAGGGGCGGAGGCTCACATTCGATTTGGATCTCTATACCTCACCATTTTGCTTTTCCACCGTCTGTTTTTTGCTGTAAGAATGTTCTTTCTCAGTGTGCTTTTTTCCTTTTTTAGAAATATATGAGAAGGGTGGAGATGGCAGGCAGGAGACTTATGATGTCTAAAACACTCCTTACTTTAGGGAACCCTGCTGGGGGGGTGTTTGTGGGGGGCTGAAACTAACCATCAGAGCTTGCTGTCTGGGGAAAACGCCTTCCACAGCCCTCAAAACTTTCCTCCAAGTCTGATTCCTTGAAGTCTCTGATGCTAAGACTTGGTCACGGTCCCAGACTTGGTGGCTCTCTCTGGGTGTCATCTGGACCGCAGGGGAGGGTTCTGGGTTCCTACAGTGACCAGGGCACCGACACCTGCAGGGCGAGGAACGCCTGGCCTTCGCACAACAGTCCCAACAAGCAGGAAGCTTCCTGCCTCAAATGCTCAGCTTTCCTTTCCTTTCCTGCCTCTGCAGCACTGGACACCAGGGGGCGCTGTGCACCAAGGACGCTGGTGAGTAATTTCCACCTGCCCCTCACCTTCTGTGAGATGTGGTTTCCATTTGCTCTGCGCTGAATCCCTGTTAAGAGTCTAGGTTTTCTTCCTCAGATATTCAACTGACGAACTAAAAGCTGGATGCCTGACATAGCACCCATAATTCCGACATTCTATATGCTGTAAGACTTGGACCCTCGGGAGGGGTTGGGGGCTGGAGGAGGGTGTCATGTGTAGCTCCTCATCCTCTGCACTCTGAGCTCAGACTCTGCTCTTACCGGCTTCTGGCTCCTCCTCGTCCTCTCCTGCAGGCTCTGCTGCTGCTTTCCAGGGCACTTTCTCCCCCGGGGCTGTGCTGGAAAAGACGCCGATGGGGGCCCACTCCAGGTAGAGAGGCACATGGTGGAACTGCGGAGAGAGGGTGCCCACATGGTGGTCCTCAGTGCAGCACTCAGCTGCGGGGGAGACTCAGCCCATTCACAGACGAAGAGCCTGGGTCAGACATGACTGGGATTCACCGGGGGTGGAGCTGGGGGAGGAGCACGGTCTGGAACTGCAGGCTGCCGCAGCCTGAGAACACCAGGGGCCTGGACTGCATCTTGGGGTGCAAGGTGGAGGCCTGATGGGTGCACGTGAGGGGTTCGTTTATTTAAAGGCTGAAAGAGATCCTTGTAATGGCAGCTTCGGGAGGCAATGGGTAGTGGCAGGGCAGGGGTGTGGCAAATACGCCCTTTGAGAATCCTCAAATGCCATCCTATGTCCACATGCAGCCCTCACAAGTCTACTACGGTTAAGAATACAGAGCAGCGTGGCAGTGATGCTCTCGCTGCTGGCTGCACCACTCTGTGGCTATGTGGCTGAGGGTCCCTGGGCCTCAGTCTGTCCACCTGTAAAGTGGGGACTACAATGCTGATGGGAGGGGCCGGTGGAACAGATGCTGTCAAAAATAAAGAGGGGACTCTGTCCACTCTGTGCCCTTGACCTGCTGCTCACACTGCCAGAGTGTTTGGGGGACCGTGTTTCTTCCACGGGTAGCAAAGGGCCAAAGGGAAGTGGCCCCAATCAGCTAACTGTGCCGTGTGTCAGGCCTAGACCACCTCCTGAGAGCTTTGTGGCCCCGATGTGGCCAGCACTGTGGTCACAGTGTTGGGGCAGCAGAGGACAGGACTTATTCTCCTTCTGCAACATGCGGCATGATCTACGGATCATGGGTAATGAGATCAGCTCAGCATCACACTGCCTGACAAACAGAAACTCTAGACAGTGGATGCCGGCACCCCAAAGATGCAGCCACCTCTTGACCCCCGGCACCTATGAATGTGACCTTATTTGCAAAAGCCATTAAAGGGAAGATCCCTAGATGAAACTGAGAGTGGGCTGCAAATCCTAAGCCTCTTTGTAA
>PVJX010036991.1:0-17237 GCA_004027295.1 Dolichotis patagonum | reverse complement strand
CCATATTGAGATAAAGACCTTCTATTCCAATTCTCTGTAAGGTTCTTATCATGAATGAGTGTTGGACTTTATCAAAAGCTTTTTCTGCATCTATAGAGATGATCATGTGGTTCTTGCTTTTGGCTCTATTGATATTGTGGATTACATTTATTGTTTTGCGTATGTTGAACCATCCCTGCATTCCTGGGATGAATCCTACGGGTGCTGGGATTACGGGCAGGCAACACTGCACCCAATTTAGGACCTAGGTCTAAGTATTCCTTGGTGATGATGATTCTGCAGGTCCAGTACTTTCAGCCATTGGTCTGACTGGAGATATGGTTCGGTGATATAGTCTTGCTGAGCAAGTGTGGTTCTCTGGGTCTGATCCTTACCACTGTCTGTACCCTGTTAAAGGTTATGAAAGCCACTGATAGGACAGTGATAGGACATTTTACAATGATTCATAAACTATGGCTTGTAGGCCAAATTTAACTGTCCGTTTTATAAAGTTTTATTGAAACACAGCCATGATCATTAGATCTTGTCTTTGGATAACAGCATCTCATGCTTATACTGGCAGAACTGAGTAGACAGATACCATATGGTCTACAAGCCTGAAAATATTTACTATCTGGTTCTTCTCTTGACCTCCCAGTACTAGGCATTGAAGTCAGACCCTGTGCAGTGAGCTACATTCCTAGTCAATAAAATTTTTTTAAATTTCAAGACAGGGTCTTGCTAAATCACTAAGATGTCCAGGTGAGCTCCAATTTGTGATTCCCCCTGCTCACTCTTGCAAAAGTTCTGGGATTTTAGGTGCCTGCTACTGCACTCAGCTACTACTGATTCTTTATCTAAAACATATTTGCTGACCATTGGTCTATCCACCAATGTTTGCTCTTTTCTTGCTTGTGGCTTAGGTGCTGTACCTTTCAGAAAGACCTAACTTGGAAGTAGTGAAACTTGCAGGAAATTAAACTAAACAATCTGACAGTTCAGATGGAATCATGTAGGAGTCAGAAGTTCATTTTTAATCTCTGCCCCAAGTTCTCTCCAGTTGTCTGAAATAAAGGCAAGAACGTAGACGAGATAATAAAGATCAGAAGGCCCCACTACCCAAATCTACATAGGTCGAGTGCATTCGGAAATCTCATCTCTGGAAATTCTGTTGTGGATTTCTCTGAAACTGATATTTATATTTTCAGTACTGGGGACTGAACCCAAGGCCTTCATATTGAACTATATTTGTAGCTATTTTTTATTTTGAGACAGGGTCTCTCTAGGTTGCTAATTTCTCCAGGATGGCTTGAATTTCTAATTTTTCTGTCTCAGCCTCAGAATGCCAGAATTACAACCTTGTATCACCAGGCCCAGCTCAATTCTCTTGTTTTCTTGTCCCATTTTCCACCATTGTCTTTTACTTTCGGAGGTATTTCCATTTCGCCTTATCTCTCTTTCCAGGCTTTTCATTTCCACAGCCACTTAAATTGAGGAATTTTGTTTATATAGATTTTCCTTTTAAAACTTCCTCTTTCATTAATGCAAAAATCATATCTTTGAGGCCATCAACTCTAGCTTTTTCATGTACTGATGATTCTTTGAAGGGAGATTTGTGTTTTTAGTCTGACATGCTCATGGCAAAGAGTTCATCAAGTACCCAGTGTCCTCTCATCTCTATTCCTATTAGGAAGGTCCTCAGGCTGAGTGGGACTATGGGATGACCATGTGGAAATCTGGCCATTTCAACAGGTGACCTCGGCTATCAGATCTGCATATCTTGGGCAGAGGAATGTAGCTTAGTTCTAGAATGCATGCTTAGCATGCATGAGGCTCTTCAATCCTGAGCACGCACGAAAAGATCTGCAGATCTTTTCTCAAGGCATGGTTAGTTTCCGGGACAATTATCTTTTGATCTGGAAGATTTATCCTAACCTTCTTCCATTCTCTGGGCAGGGTACAGGAAAAAGATCAAGTTTTTCATGGTAAGTAAGTGAAATATGTATTGTGACAAAAACTATAATAAAAATATAAAATATAAAATGTATATATATATTTACATGAAAAGACATTGCTACAAATCCTCTTCAAAATACTCTTTTTTTTTTTGTACTGGGGATCGAACTCATGACTGCACACTTGTAAGGCAGGTGCTTATGCCTTATGCCTAGGCAGCTAAATCTCCTCTTTTTCCTTTCTAACACACTTACTCATCATTCTTATCACTGTCTGAAGCAGTTCTGGAAATCCTTTTTCATGAGTATCTTTAGTAGTGTTGTCATGTCTGCCTCAGTGTCCTGAATCAATTCAAAGTGTTTACTTTTTATGGTTTTTTGACTCTGGGAGTAGTCAGAAGTCATATGGTGCCAAATCCAGTGAATAAGGTAGATAAGATAAGGAAATGTTATAATGCTTTTCTTTGACAGAAATTACAGTAAATCCAGACTGTTAACTGTTTCAGAAATGGCAAGAATGATGGCATGAGTATATTAAAAAATAGAGTATTTTGAGGGGGATTAATAGCAGTGCATCTTTTACTGTAATAATTTTAAATAATGTAAACATGCACCATAGTTTTGACTACATCTTATATTTATTTATTTTTTGCATTCAGTGTCACCCCTTGGGTGTGGTGTCCAAGTTGAAAGTCATTACAGTACCCTCCTAGGAGGCCTCCAAGCTTTTGGGCTGGAGTTAAAAAGACAATAAAATTAAGTTTTCAGATTACACTAATAGTGAGTATTATATTAACTGATGTCAAATAGTAAAGTAGCTAAGAGCCAGGATTCACCTGTCAGTTCTGCCAGAGCTCCTGCTCTGTGTGTGTGTGTGTGCACATGTGTGCATGTGTGTGCAACTGGATACACACAGAGAAAACCCATTTTGCTCTGTAGAAGACACTAACACCCTATACCTGAGCACTATCAGGAATATAGCAAAAATCCAGAAATTTTACAATTCAACCACCTCTCTGGCACAGGACACAACTATTAATGTTTTAAACAAGCTTTCCAGGAGTATTTCATGTCAAATATTTAGGACAAAACTTTTAAACTAGATGAAGTTCCTGCCCTCAGGTGGTTTACCTTCTTGTTTTAGCTGAAGCACACAAACACCGAAAAACCAAACTACCCCAACTGTAGTTATTTAAATCCAAAAGATGTAGTTGGTCAAGATAGAAATATGTATTATTTAAAGTTTTAAATTAAAAATGTAAAAATACACTATATAAGTCCCAGCTACATGAGAGCTGAAGCAGGAGGATTGTTTGAGCTTAAGAATTTGGGGCCTGTCTAGACAACATAGCAAGATCTCATCTCAAAAAAACAAAAATAATAACATATATGCTATGTGAATAATAAATACATATTATGTGTTTGTTATGAATACATGTATGCATTTATAGTTACACATTATATATAACATATTAAAAATGAAAGGAATTATCCTTTCTTTCCAACACAGACACATTTATACTTGCACTTCCCCTTTTAGGTTGAGCCTACATACACATATATTTTTACACTTGATCATAGCCAAAAGGTTGAGAAGAAGCAATACATACATGCTTTTAATCTGACCAGCATCTTTTTTTTTTTCTTTTTCAACATTTTAAAGCAGTACTTTCTTCCCCATCAGGAGCCTCAAGTTGAATGGCAGTAAAGGTGAACTGGTTGACAAAAACATGTCTGTGAGAGAAACTTTCTCAAATAAAGTCTTTGGAAGCCCGATTAAGTTGAGTCACTGTTGCCCTAGTAGCCTTGGCTCTT
Organism: Dolichotis patagonum; assembly: GCA_004027295.1. Lineage (NCBI taxonomy): Eukaryota > Metazoa > Chordata > Mammalia > Rodentia > Caviidae > Dolichotis > Dolichotis patagonum. The sequence goes on along the minus strand of PVJX010036991.1, from coordinate 13,488 downwards.
CACAGGCTGAGCCTTTTTTGTCCCCTCTCAATCATCCTTTACTTGATTTACAAAACAAAGGAGCATTTGTAGTTTGAAGTTACTGATACCAACCTGTCCGGCAAGGTTTAAAAATGGAGCTGTTTGCCTTTTGTATGTGGTCTGGGCACGCGAGATGGTGTTAGTCACTTTCTGGCCAGGCGCCCATGTGCTTGGACTCGGCCTGTTGGAATGGCTGGCAGTGCAACAAAGACAGGAAGGAAGGAGTGACTGGCGGTAGGTTGGATTACAGTGTGAGAGTGAACTGGAACAACTCTGACCTTGCACATGCCCCCAGATTTATCATATGCCTAAGAGGAAGGTGGCCACACACAGTACATAACTTAGCTGCTATCTGTTCTTCTGAGACATAGAGCGGCTGTGTGTTAGATAAGAGCATGTCCTATCAGCTATGTGGGATACTTTAGGCAGACTGGGGAAAATAAACTGGCTTGGAGCCATGAGCCTTGGATTCCAATCCTGACTCTTTTTCCAAATACTTTAAACCTGGACAAGTTTTGTAATTCCTCTGTCCATTAAATACTTCATATATTTTTCTGCCTGTTCCTTTGGGTTCAGTTTTTCATCTGTATGGTGAGCAGGGTACATATGTTAAACTGGGTAGGCCAAAATAGGCAAGAAACTGGAGCTCACATGATTAGTGTATTTGTCTGTCTTGCATTATTGTAACAAAATTTCTGGGGTTGAATAACTTGATAAAGAAAAAATATTTAGCTCCCAGTTCTGGAGGTTAAAGGGCCCATATCTGGGAGAAGCCCAAGTGGTATAGAGTATCACACACCAGGAGAATGGAAGCGTATGCATATCAGCCCCAGTCATTCCCCTTCTCCTTTTTTTTTTTTTTTTTTTTTTGTATCAGGAATGGAACTCGGTACCTTACACTTGCCAGGCAGGTGCTTATGCCACTGAGCTATATCCCCGACCCTGTTTCCCCTTCTTTAAAGCCACCAGGATTTGATCCTATGTACTTCATCTTGATGACCTTATCTAATCCTAATTATTTTCCAAAGGTTCCACCTGTAACTATTATAGTCAGATTAAGTTTCTATGCTTTCAGCACCTTACAATGGGGGTTAAATTTCAAAACATGAGCTCTTGGGAAACACTCAAAGCATATCCAAACCATAACAGTTAACCAACTTTCCTACTACAACTTTTATTGAGTGGTAGATCAGAGCTTGAATACAGAGCTCTCTGGGGGTGAAAGAGAAGAGGATAGAAGAAGGATGAGAGAAAGAATGAATACACGAAGGCAAAAGGTCAAAAACTGTAGGTAACTTAAGTAACAGTGCTATATTAGAAGAACTTCATGAGGTCACAGTGATGAGCACATCTCAACACCTAGTCTAGCTGGAGACAGGAGGAAAGGAAATTGGGGCCCTTTTACTTTTGTAATGGAAACCAAGACACTAGATCCTGTTCTAAGTAGACATGGAAGGTGACTGAACAGTCCTCTGTGGGCAATATCTGCCTCAGTTACATGATGGGGGAAAAGAGAGAAACCGGTTCATAATTCTTGTGGTTAAATTAAACTTAGACCAACATTGGGAGAGAGAAGGGGGGAAGCAAGAGAAGGGGAAAGTAAAAAGAATTAAGATGTTACATACATGTACAGTGAATGTAATCATTATGTATTACAAACATGTACTAATAAAAATAAATTTAAACCAGCATTTAAATTTGAGTTTAGTGTTTGATTCTCCAGGCATACATTGGCTCTAATACAAAGATGAAGGAAAGGCTAAATGAAATCTATGATTTTAAACAAACCAGGAAATTCATGAACTAGTCACTTTTATAACAGGTTCTCTGTGTGTGTGCCTGTGTGTGCGTGTGTGTGTGGTACTGGGGACTAAATACAGGGCCTTCACACTGAGCTACATTCTACCCCTTTTTATTTTTTGAGGCATGGTCTCAATAAATTGCAAAATTGTCCAGGCTGGGCTCAAACTTGTAATCCTCCTGCCTCAGCTTCCCAGACTGCTAGGATGACAGGTGTGCGCCATCATGGCCCAGTTTGCACCAATTACCAAAAAAAAAACTGTGGTAAGTGCCACTGTGGCAAATGTTAACCATAGTTCCTTCTGGTATCCTCCTAGTGTGCTGAAGCTGTAACTGAGTCACAGCTTGCTTTTGTACCCCACACAGTGTTGAGACCAAAATCATCTTTCTGGTAAGACTGGGTGAAGATCTATCCATGCCCTGATGTGTAAAAATAGGAACAAGTGCAGATAAATGTGATCAAGATTCCCCCAGCACCCAGAAAAGGATGGGAGCTGTACCTCATTATGTAAAGACACTGATATAAACAAATTAAGTTAAATTGGGGTTTAATAGAATCTAGTTTGTGTGAGGGAGGAATGCTGTGTAATTACTAGCTACTCTTTCCGACAGGGGAACATGATAAAGATTTTCAAGGATAGATGTTTCTAGTCCAGGTTCATCTGCTTTTTCAATGTGTAACAATAGCACTGCCATGTGCTGAATGCAACCGTTTCTATCTCTGCTTCCCTCTAAACTGGCTCAATCTCTTTGCCTAGGGTTTCTCTGGATGAGTGGGACTTAGTCTATGAAATAGCTTTACGACTTCCATATTTTGTTCTTCCCCAGAGCCATCTTTTAGGAATCACAACATTATTATTTATACACAATAATTTGTAATATTTCATTTTTCCTTAGTTGTTCTGTGAACTATTAAGCCAATGTCTATTAAGAAATTCCTGTGTGCTGAGCAGTATGCTACCATGTAAGCACTTTTAAAAGGTCCTCTAAGTATGGTCCCCATATTTTTGGCTGCCATCTAGTAGTAGAGACCAGCATATTAAAGTAACCATTAAACGATGCATCGATGCAATAGAAGAGTCAGAGAGACACTGCCCCTTTCTTTGTGGACACTATTATGCCTCGTTTCTGCCACATACATAACAGTTTCTTAAGAGGTTCAAAATTAGTAGTGCTTAAGTCAGGTACTCAATGCTCGGTACTTGAGATCAGTCTTTGGTATCTTTTATTTCTCTTAAGGCAGCCCCCAACCTTTGCTTTTTAAAAGGCTTAGCAGCTCTGTCTCTAAGCTACATCTATTTCTGCTGCAAGTTTTCATCTTAGATAGTCGCTAAGAGGTCTAATCATTTTAGACACTGCAATCTGCTCTGAGAGCAAGGACTGGGATGTCTTAACTCACTACAGGATCACGGGCTGCCATGCCTCTCTTTAATAACGTAGAGTTCTCAGAATGAAATGGGCAAATAGTTTTATTTCTACTAGGGAAAGTACTAGTTGCTAAGAAGAAAAACTAGACTTAATGACAGTTGAATTTATGGATTACAGTTGTATTTTCAACTCACGAACAAAACATTAAAAGAAGGCTTCAATGTTAATTATTGGTACAAGTCAGAGTGCATCTGAATGGAGTATTTTGATCATAATGGGCCAGTCTTTGGATTTGCTTTGGAAAGAGGGTGAGGCTAGGTCTCATTAGGGCTCTTTCATGGAAAGCCATGGCTAGCTCATCCTTCCCCTGAAGGAGTTTCCACCCCCTGAATGCAATCCTTTGCAGGATAATTTTTATGGAAGTGGGAGAAGAAAGGAGTGGAGGTGGAGGATTGGTGCCAAGAACTGATGACTTAGGAAAGTTGTGAACCTACCAGTTGCCTAGAATTTGGTATTTGGGTAGCATTAGATTGTTTTGTCAAAAAGAATTGTCCTAGATATTCAACAGAAAAATATGCCTTGGTGGCCCGCAAGAGAGAGACCCTGGCGTCTCAGGGCCTGCACCATGCGGCAACCTGGGGTGCTGGGAGAACAAGGAACTCCTCCCCTCTCTGGTGAGCGGCTGTGAGCCTGCAGGGGCGCAGGCTGAAAATCAAACAAACATTTCATGTTGTCCTGTCCCCATCCAGTGTGTCCATCCCCCGCTTCCTTAGCAAATGGGAGCCAGTGAACTGGACATCTTGTGAAAGATTGGCTATGTTGTTTTGTATGAACTCTCCATATACAAAGATATGGACAACCATTTGGAAGAAAACTAGAGACAATATGATAGTGAAGATCTCTGGTTGTCTAGCTTTGAGATTTATGCTTTCTTATGTCCCGTTTTGTTCTGTTTTGTATTAAATTTTACCCCCTTTAAAATTAAAAAAAAAGAAAAGAAAAAATTGCCATCGTGATTGTTGGTCACTCAGAAGACTCCTGGATTTTTATTAGTGCCTAAGAATCAAGGATCAAGCCCAAATGTGGTAGTAAATGCTTCTAGCATTCCAGAAGGCTAAGACAGGAGGATGGCAGGTTTGAGCCTAGCCTGGACAGCTTAGTGACTTAGTGAAGCCCTGTCTAAAAAGTAAATAAAATTAAATTAAAATTAAAATAAAATGATGCTGAAGATGTAGCTCAGTGAAAGGCACTGGCTGGGTTCAATCCCTTGTACTGCGGGGAAAAAAACAAAACAAAAATAAACTTATGGCTATACACAAAGAGAAAGTCTGTGTCCACTAAGGTGAGTATACTCCTTAGAAATCTTTCAAGAGAAGTCCTGTGAATATTTTACTTTCAGTCTTCTTTTTGATTCTGATTTCTGGGTCATCGAAACATTATTTTCCTCATGTTTTCTCAAACCTCAAGGCAAAGCATGAAATGTTTTGTAAAAAACAAAAACAAAAACAAAAACATAAACCCAACAAACATTAGAATTGTCTTCCCATAAAATATGTGGAGAGCTAAAAATTCAAGACACACAAAATCCAGGATAGAACCCAGAGCAATGAATGTCTTGGCAATTTCCACTGTAGGGTTTTAGCCTGGGGTGGATGTGGTGGTATAAACAGAATGGACTTAAATGCCTGCTTACTTGCTGCCATGGAATCCCAGTGATTCCTGTAAATCTCTGACATCCAATCCCCTCGTCTATAAAAGAGAGACAACAGCAACATCACACAGTTATGATGCATTAAAGGTATTGCTATGGAGATCTAAAATATCCCCCCAAATTCTCATTTGTTCAGAGATGGTGCTTTTGGAAGGTGATTGGAACACAGAGGTGCTGTACACATCAATGTATTAATCTAGGTATACCTGGAAGGAGTATTCCCACCCCTGCTCTTCCTTGTTCTCTCTGCTTCCTGGCTGCCAGTCCCCTCTGCCATGCTGTTTCTGCTTTGGAGCCAGCTAACCATGGACAGAAAACATGAACCAAAATAAATCTCTCCTCCTATAAGTTGCTAGAGTTGGGTTTTCTGTCCCGCTGGTGAGAGATAGAATATAATATAGTGCCGGTGAAAGTACTTTGCAAAGGAATCATTTAAACGGCAGTTCCTCACCTCAGTATTTATAACTGCAAGTTTCTAGAAAGAGAAAGAGAGAATGAGAATGAGAATAAATCTGGTTTCTTCTGGATATTTACTCAACTGAATGATGTGACAAGAACATTATGAAAAATAAAGTTTTACATAACTTTTAATAACTGTTCAATGTCACAATTTCCCTTCCTCCCTCTGCTTCCTCCACAAATCATCTTCTTTTTGAGACAGGTTTTTCAGGCTGGCCCTGAACTCACTACGTAGCCAAGCCTGGCCTCAAACTCACAGCAATCCTTCTGCCTCAGCCTCCTGCGTGTACATATATGCTATACCTTTTCAATTCACCAATTTAAAACTCTGTTGCTTCCCCATTATAAACGATGTGGAGTTAAGATTTCTTCCTCCTGCCTTCATTTTTATAGCTATCATTTTTGTTGCTTCTATTTCTACTTTTTAAATAATAGGTTTAAAACTGTTTTGCTCTTCTACCAATTTGTAATTTATGATCCTTCCCTGTTAGACATGGATGTTGGAACTGAATCTCTTTTCCACATCTCCAGACTCCTGTTTTCCTCTTTTGTCATTTGAACTTGGACAGTGTCAAGGATGACAACACTCACATTCACTTCTGTATGCAGAGCTGACTTCCTTGTTTTGTCTGTTGGTTCTGTGAGTGGGTTATTTTAAAAGCAATATCAAAATCATGCAACATTTTGGTTTGCTGCCCATTTGGACTTTGAATTCCACACATACATTTTTTCTTTTTGTTTCTTTTCTTCTCCTTGTTCTCTTCTCTTTTCTCTCTTCTCCTCCTTTCCCTTCCTCTCCCCTCTATTCCCTCTCCTTTTCCAGTGGTGGCCTTCATACTCCCCCGTTTTTTGCTTTGACACAGGGTCTCACTGTCGGTAAATTGCTCAGGCTGGATTTGAACTTGTGATCCTTCTGCCTCAGCTTCCTAGAGTGAAGGGATTACCGGTATGGGCTGCCACACTTCACTTTCATATTGTCTCTAATTGTCTTATTTGCTTCTTAGTAATGGAAAATATTTTCTTTATTCTATCAATGTCATCTGGCTTCTTATCCTTTCTGTTGACTACTATAGGTTTGGAATCTATTTCATTCTTGTTGATTGACATTCTTCTTGGAACTCTCTGTTTTTCTGCTCTAATAATGGGAAAAGTGACTTTCCTGGCTTGTTGCACAATTCATACCCTGGGGTTGCTTTACAATAAACACCTGGGTAGGTCCCGCCAATTCTTGTATTTTATGTCTCTCTCCTATGTGGGCAGTGAGGTGGGAACATTAGAAGGGTAACTGTGCTCCTGTAACGCTGGCTGTCAAACGCAAACTCAAGACACAGTCTGATGGGCCCTACCTCATGGGTTTCTGAGGCACTAAATTAGAGGCGGGGCCTGGGAAGTTGCATTTCCAATGTTTGCATTTCTCATGTTATGCTGCCAAAGTCATTTCTCTGCTGACCATGCTTTTCAGAAACCCTGGGTACATATAGTAGGGCTTCCTCTAACTCTGTCCCACAACTTGCAAAATATTTATTCGCTAAACAATGATTCAAGGTCTTGTGATTTTTTTTTTTTTTGGCTTGTTGATTTCCCTGGTTATGTTGTGCATGTACTGTAGATGAGAGCCAATGAATCTAGAGAGCTTTTCACCTATTTTCCTGTACCCATAAAGATCACAAAATCTGGAAAGAGTAGTCAACCAGAAGCCTTGACAGTTCTGCTTATTTAAAATACAATTGTCACGTCTGAATTTTAAAAATAAGATTATATTCTTAATCACATCTTAATTATTTTTATTAGGATAATCAATTTAATGGTTTAAGATACTGCTCACTTACATGGAAACTACTTCACAAAGAAAAATGACCTCTTTTCATTAATAACAATGATCTGATTATTTGTCTTTTTCACTCATTACCTGAGTTGTTTCTGAATGTAGACCAGGGAGTTCAGTTGCTCTTTAAAGAAAAACTTTGGATAGTTCCTGCCTTTTTAAAAGAATTGTCCCTAATTACTTGGCTCCATGTATTTGAAGAAATAATCTATCTCTCAAATAATTCAAAAGCTGTAAAATACAACAACAACATACTTATTAGGATGGCTAAAATAAAAAATAATGACAACCAAAGATGCTAGAAATAATGCTGATGGGAAGAAGGTAATATGCTATAGCCCCTATAGTTTGGCTTGCTCATCCCTCCCTCCCTCCTTTCTCTGTTTCCTCCTCTGGCTCCTTCTTCTTCTTCTTCTTCCTGCCCCTTATTTCTCCCCCTCAACCATCTTTCCTTCCCTCTATCCTGGGGTAAGGGATCAAACCAGGGCCTTTGCACTGAATAACATTCCCAGACCACTTTTTATTTTGAGACAGAGTCTTGCTAAGTTTCCTAGTATTAATTTCCTATAAAATTAACATGCAATTTTCATATGATTCAGCAATTACATACTTGGGCACTTAGCCCAGAGAAATAAAAGTATATACTCACACATAAACCTATACCCCATATTCATAGTAGTTTACTTGTAATAGCCCCACAAGGGAGTGTCAGCCAAGATGGCCTACAAAAGGTGAATACCTTGGAATAGTCCTCAGCAATAAAGAGCGACTCACTGTTGATACATGTAAGGGCTTGGATTGATTTCCAGGGAATTATGCTAAGTGAAAAAACAATTCTAAGACATTATATCCTATGATTTCAATTGTATAACATTTGTTGAAATAACATTTTAGAAATGGAGGTTAAAACAGTGGTTGGCAGTTCTTCCAAGGTGGGGTTATAAAAGGGTAATGTAGTTAGGTGTGGTGGTGCTTTTCTGTAGTTGAAGAACTCTGTGAGGCTGAGGCAGAAGGCTTGAAAGTTTAAACCTAGCACGGAACAATTTAATAAATTAGTAAGACCAAAATATGAAAAATGGGTAGGGGCTTAGTTTGAAGGCCTTGGGTTCAATCCCCAATATGGGGGGGGCAACATGAAGCATTCATGTGGTTCAGCATTTTACCTGTGGTGGTAGACATATGAACCTACACATGTTAAAACTGTATGGAACTTAGACATACACACTACACATATACACAGTACTACAGCAAAACTAGGGAATATATTAGCTACTTTCCTGTCACTAGGACAAAATACCTGACGCTTGCCACTTAAGGAGAAAAGATTTACTTTGGATCATGGTTTTAGAGGGTTCAGTCCATGGTTGGCTGGCTCCAAGACAGGATCATCATGGTGGAAGGGGCTCACTATTTTGGAAGAAAGATGTTCAAGTCAAGTCATCTAGGAAGCAGAGAGAGAAGGTGGGAGCTGGGTACATGCATGTACTCTTCCAGGTCATGCATGTCCCTACTAACCCACCTTTTCCAAGGCCCCAAGTCCTAATAGTACATTAACTATGAACTCATCAGTGGCTGAGTCTACTGATGAGTATCATGTCCCATGATCCACTCACCTTCCAAAAGCACCACCTCTGACCATATGAAGCTTTGGGAAAACATTTTAAATCTAAATAAGCAGAATATGAATAAGATCATTGGATTATATCAATTCAGTATCCCGGTTGTGATACCACATAATAGTTTTATAAAATATTACCATTGAGAGAAACTGGGAAAAGGGTAGAAAGCATCTTAGTTACCTTTCTGTCCCTGGGACAAAATATCTGACACCCATAATTTAAAGGGGGAAAGGTTTATTTGGATTGTAGTTTTCCAGTGGGTTTAGTACTAAATTGGCTGACTCTAAGACACGGCTTGGCATAGGGGCTTACCTTATGGCAGCCAAGAAGCAGAGAGATAAGAGGGAGAGAGAAGAGAGAAGCCAGGGAAAAGATTACATTTTTCCAGGTCACATCCCATGACTAACTCTAATCAGGTATCACCTACCAGTGGCAAGTCAGCTATGGACTCCTAAGTGGACTGATCCACTGATGGATACTGTACCGCTATAACACAATCACCTTCTAAAAGAACTACTTCTGAATATTTGAGACTTTGAAGGGACATTTTGATCTAAACTATAAAAGAAGGAATACCTCTATATTATTTCTTACAACTAACTGAATGTACAGTTAATAAAAATTTCAGCTTAAAAAATCATAGATCCACCATGTTCATAGAGGGAAATACATCACATTCTTTGTTCATGCTTTTAGTTTCTATTTTGATTAGTTGTATATAAATATGTGGTTTTGTTGCTTTTGCCATGCAAAAATAGCCCCTAAAATATTTCTTCCATTAAGTCTGATTATGTACTTTGTGTGGGTCTTCCCAAAATAAAATTGATGTGTCTATTTTATACAAACTCTGATGAAAGTTAAAGAATAAGTAATAAACCTGATAAATTATAATCATATCACAAATCTTCTATACTGGTAATATTTAGGTTGTAATGTAGAGAAAGATTCTGGGAATAAGAAAATAAATAAATGAGGAGTTTGGCATGTAGATCAGTGGTTGACTGCTAACATAGCATGCGTTGAGATCCTGTGTTCACTCCCCAGCACTTCAAATAAACAACTAATGGTAAATTTTAAGAGAGGATAAATGGCTAACTAGACTCAATTTTGTACGTCTAATTGTCTTAAAATTTTTGACATGTAGGTGAAATGCAAAGGAAGAGTGGCTCCCAGATGTAGAAAAGACTTTAAAGGCTAAACTGATTTGGCTGCCGGCCTTCGAGGCACAGGTACAGAAATGAGGTCTCAAGGGGCATTCGCTACAGCTGTGCATACCATCATGGATCCTCTATGCAATGTCTTGAAAGATTTTCTCAGGTAATGGCACTAGTCAGTTTTGGAGTAAAGTCTACCCTGCACATTTTACATGTGTTAATAAGAACTATCATTTACTGAGGGCCTGCTGTATTAGACTGTTAAATATATCCATAGTTTAATTTAAGCCTCATTAATAAATTTCAGGGAAAGCATTACTATCTCCATTTTACAGATGAGCAAAGGGAGGCTTGAAGAACTTCGTTGACTGTTTTTAGCACCGGCTGTGGTGTGGTGAAGCTGGGGTCAAGTGTGAATCTGTGTGGGTCAGTGCTGTCCCCTTTCTAGCCATCTGCTACCTTAAAAGGGGGCTGCTCTTATCCTTGCTATTGAACAGAGACATCTGGGATATTTTTTTTTTCTTTTTTTGCGGTACCGGGGATCAAACTCATGACCTCACACTTGCTACGTAGGTGCTTATGCCACTGAGCTAAATCCCCAGCCCGACATCTGGGATATTTCTAATGTTATTTGTCCTTTAGGAGTTCTTAGTCTAGGGTTTGGGGGGGGCCCTATAAGACCCACAAATTAATTTCAGGAGCTCATAAACCCATTGAAATCAGATGCAAAATTTGCTGTGTATTTGTACATTTGAATTTTTCTGGGGAAATGGGTCCTGAGTTTCTATCAGATCCTCAAAGAGATCTGCAATTCAAAAACAGAGTTAAGAATTACTGTGGTCAGACCTAAAGAGAGAGGTTTATTTTTTTTACTGGAAAATGTTTCAAATATCCAGTAACACTGACATAGAGCAGTGGTATATTTAGGAAAGGAAATCAGCTGTCAAATACTACATGCAGCCAAGTGCAATACAATGGCTGTTTGTAAAGCCATTGCAGAGTACACTTGAAGGGACTTACGGAGTTCCACCTCTGTCTCAGTAGAACTGTTTTCAATTTCATATTTATTTGTCCCAAATAGCTCTATGTTTGACACATCTGGTACACAATGAAAAGATATCAGGGTACATCTTATGATTAATGAGGGCCAGCTCACAGCCTTAACAAACTAGTGACTGATAATTTTAAGTGGGAAAATATATTTTGTCATTTTAAACAATTTTCAGTGGAGTAAAGTGAACGGATAGATAGTATAGCAGCTATGTGACTGTATATCCACTGAAAACTGAGCTGGGAAATGCATTCAGTTTTATGCCGTCCCTTCTGTCTATAATGCCCTTCCCCATATCTTTGGCCAGGAAACTTGAACATTGCTTTGTAATCCTTAGATCAAGGTATTCTGTGACTTTTGAGATGTCCCCATTTTTATCTTAGGTAGAATTCTTCTATAATCTCTGTAACATTACAGTCTGCTGTCCATACCTATTTCATTCAGTTCAGTGAGTTTTGGACTAATTTGTGTTCCTTGTCCCTAGCCTAGCCACATAGTAGGTGGTCAACATTTGCCAAATGAATAAAATGTTAGCTTCCATTAGAAAGGTCCTTATGGGATGTACTAAAACATTGTTGGGAGTATCTAGTTAAGTGACAACGACAACAACAACTATGACTTAATGAACAAAGGAAGTATCTTTCAATAACCTCCAGGAGCAAACTGTCTCAGGGGTTGAGGCAACAAGTAAAGAGAGGCCCAGATGTCTAGGCAGGTTAGCAAACAATGAGGTGAAGCAGTGAAAGGTTTCTAGGTCAGAAATACCTGGGGATGGGAAACAGAATAAAGAGAAAAGAAATACTGAGTGGACTAAAAGAAGGACATCGAGGTTATTAGAGGATATCACACTCTGAATGAAGTCAGACCCAGGGACTTAACTCTCTGTGACAACTGACACGAAAACAGACCTGGATTCCAGGTCTACTGCCCTGTGCTTATTAAATATTGCTTGAATTCTCAGAAATTTGACTAGGACCACTTAGAAAGTCTGAGGTAGGCAGGCAGGCAGCCAGGCAGGCAGGCAGGCAGGCAGGCAGGCAGGCAGGTAGGTATGGCAAAGTGCTCTAGGTAGCCAGCTCTAATTTGAAGACTGGAAAGGCTCAGTGTCTCTAAGCCTGATTTCTTGGGGACACGAACCAAATTAAAGCACTCCAAGAATCTGTACATTAAATGAATTGGGTAATGGGTCAAACATAAGTTTGATAAACAAACTCAAGTTTTCTGCTGTAATATTTTGTTTCCTTTCTACAACACTTTACCAGAGATGAGTTTGTTAGCTGGAGGAAGCATTGCTTTTAGTTTTTACAAGCTACTCTGGGCGGAGGGAAATTTAGCAGAAGGCAGAAAAAGACCAATCATATTGCTGTTTTTGCTTAGCTAAATCGCACGCAGATTGCCTAACAGCAGATATCTACCTCTCAACTTTATCTCGCACATTTTGTTTACTTTGTCCATATTTGGCACTTCCTGTGACTCTGGTAACTTTGTTACCAGTCCTAGCTCCACAGGTCACACCAAAGAGACTTTGTCTGTCTCTTGAACTTGCAGGCTCTAAATGCTCTTTACTGAAAAAGGGTATCCCATGGTCTTGTGCAAGGGCAAGGCACAGGGAGGCAGGGAGGGACAGACCAGGATGTCACGAAACCCCTTGGCTTCCCAGGAGGTCAGAGACCTGGAACCTTAAGAGTCTGCATCTGTAAATTGGTTCGTCCGGAGAACATAGCTAAGACCAAAGGCGACTGTGTGCTAGCAGTAGGTCGGGTGAAACTCCGCACGCTTCGCTTTAACTCCTTTTGGCGTCCTGTCAGGCGTGGGCAGAAGAGGGTCGAAGCCCCAGCTCACCAGCTACAGGCCCCACGCACACCGGGCGGGTGGGGAGGTGGGAAACGTAGTGGCCCGCCCCTCCCCGACGTACCCCTCGAGCGCGCGCACGCACATGCGGGTGCGCGCAGGGCCGGGCCGGCACAGCGGCGAGCGCGCGCAGCTCCGGGAGGCGGCGGCAGCGGCGGAAGCAGCGAGGGCGGCGGGCGTCCGGCTTTGAGGAGACTTGGAGGCGGCGGCAGCGGCGACTCGCGGCTGGGCTCCGCTGGCTGGAGCAAGGGTCGGGGCGTCGGGTCGAGCACCGACCTCCTTGGTCGACCACCGCCCGTCGCCCAGACGCCTGGGCCGCGTAGTTCGTGTCCCGGCTCGGACCCCGGCGCCCAGCCCGGAGCCGTAACCTTGAGGCAGTGGCGGCGGGGCTGGGCCGGGCCGGGGGGCGGCGGCGGCGCTGGATCCGCGGCTACCGGATCGTTGGCGGGAGATGTCGAACCCCGGGACGCGCAGGAACGGCTCCAGCATTAAGATCCGCCTGACAGGTACGGCTGGCAGAGGCCCTCTGCCCTCTGGCACCCGTCGCCCCTCGCCATCTCATCTCTCCCGCAGGGTGCCCTTGGAAGTGTCCCCCACACTAGCGTTGTTCGGGACCCCCGTCCCCCCCC
>PVJX010036990.1:0-10693 GCA_004027295.1 Dolichotis patagonum | reverse complement strand
CTTAATTTCTTCTACAGTGCTTGCATTAGGGTTGTTCCATTTCATTAGGACATTGAGCTGCACCATTCATTCATTTATTTAGGTTATGGTTTTTGTGATATAGACACTCACAGCTACATACTTCCTTCTTAAGACTGCTTTTATTGTGTCTCAGAGATTTTGATATGTTCTTCTGTCATTCCCATTTTATTCTAGGGATTTAATTTATTTTTTGGTACATTCAGTGACCCATTGATGATTTGTCGATATATTATTCAATCTCTGTGTTTGTTCACTGTCTGTAGTTTCTTTTTGATTTATATTTTAATTTCATTGTAAGAAGATGGGGTGTGATCATGTAAGACAGGCTGAGATTGTTTTGGGTATTTATTCACACATCCCCCATAGCTTAAAATATGGTCTATTTCAGAGAAAGTTCTGCATGCTACTGAAAACAACATGTAAATTTTTGCTGTATTAAAACTCTATAAGCATCTATTAATTCCATCTGGTCTGTACTGAAGTTTATAAGTAATATCTCTTAGTTGATTTTTTTGTGGTTGATTTGTTTATGAATGTGAATATCGAAGATACCCATTGGGATTATTTTGTGTTCCATTTAACCCTTCATATAGTACTTGTTTCATAAAATCAGACACACCAAATGCTTGGTGCATATATATTTACAATTATTATATCTACTTGGTGATATTTTCCCATAATGAAGATATTGCAGCCCTCATTTTTTTATTGGTATAAAATCATAGTTTCTTTTCTTTTCTTTTTTTATAATTTTATTTAAAGAGAAAAAAACTCACCAAACAAAACAGAAAAATGGTAGCAACAATACAGATTTCCAAAGGGAAAAAATAAAAGAACAACAAAACAAAAACACTAAGAAATCACTACTTAATATGTTACACACTGTCATCATTGGAAATAGTTGTTCAAGTTACAAAATTGAAGCAAACCAAGTAGACATGCAAACAGTGAGACTGTTAAAAGTTTGGCTCAACAATCTCTCAAAAACAGTAACATGGTCATCTATCTTACACACTTAAACATACATGCAGTTATATCCTTTAGAGTGTTTTCTTTTCATCTCTTTTTTGCAGTAGCAATTGCACATTTGGGGTTTTATTACTCTTACAGTTCTTATTAATTTTTACACTAGAGACACAATGTGATATTTATAAATATGATTCTTATTTATTGCACTAATGAGGATAGCCTCAAGTTGTCTCTATTTCCTTCTGAAGGCCTCGAGGTCATCCTTTTTTATAGCTGAATAATATTCCATTGTGTAAAAATGCCACATCTTTTTCATCCACTCTACAGTTGATGGGCATCTTGGTTGTTTCCAAGATTTTGCTATTACAAATCATGCTGCTATAAACATAGGTGCACATATATCACTGTGATATGAACTTTTCGGTTTTTCTGGGAAAATACCAAGGAGGGTAATAGCTGGGTTGAATGGAGCTACCAATCCAAGTCTGCTGAGACTTCTCCATATTGATTTTCATAGTGGTTGCACCATTCTGCATTCCCACCAACAGTGGAGCAGTGTTCCTTTTCCCCCACAACCTCACCAACATTTGTTATCAGTTGATTTCTTGATCGCAGCTATTCTTTCAAGTGTGAGATGATATCTCAATTTTGTTTTAATTTGCCTTTCTCAAAGGGCCAGTGATGGTGAACATTTCTTCTTGTATTCATTTGCCATTTGTATATCTTCATCTGAGAACTATGTATTCATCTCAGATGCCCATTTTTGGAGAGGGTCTTTGAATTTGGGGGGTTGATGTTTTTCAATTCTTTATATGTTCTTGATATAAGTTGTTTCTCTGGGGGGTTGCTGGCTAAAATTATTTCCCATTCTGTGGGTTTTCTTTTCACTCTGTTGATGATTTCTTTTGAAGTGCAGAAACTTTTCAATAATAAGAGATTCCAGTTTTTGATTCTCTAAAGTGTTTCTCATGTAGTTTGCATTTTGTTCATAATTTCTCTGCCTACCCCAATATCTCCAAGAATTCTACCCACCTTATCTTCCAGTAGATTTAGTGTTTCTATTATAATGTTTAGGTCTTTGATCCACTTAGACTTTAGTTTTGTGCATGGTGATAGGCATGGATCTAGTTTCAGTGTTTTGCATGTGGAGAGCCAATTTTTCCAACATCATTTATTAAAGAGGCTATCCTTCTTCCAGTGAACATGTTTAACCCCTTTGTCAAATATCAGGTGGCTGAGTGTCTTTGTACTTATACTTGCATCTTCTCATCTGTTCCATTGACCCTCAGGTGTATTTCTTTGCCATTACCATGCTGATTTTATCACTGTGGCTTTGAAGTACAGTTTCAAGTCAGGAATTGAGATGCCTCCTGAATTGACATTATTGTCCAGAATTGGCTTTACCATTCTATGTTTCTTCTGGTTCCAAATGAATTTTAGGAGTGTCTTCAATAGATCTGTGAGGTATGTTAATGGTATTTAATTGGGATTGCATTAAATCTGTATAATAGTTTTGGGAGTATAGCCATTTTCACAGTGTTGGTTCTTGCAGGCCAAGAGCAAGGAATATTCTCCCATTTTCTAATATCCTCTTCAATCTCGTTTTTTAGCTTAACATAATTTCCAGCATGTAATCTTTTACATTCGTAGTTAGGTTGATTCCTAAGTATTTCATTTTTTCAGATGTTATTATGAAGGGCGATATTTCCATACTTTCTCTCTCAGTGAATTTCTTGTTTATATACAGGAATGCTATTGATTATTGAGTGTTGACTTTGTATCCAGCTACACTGCTGAATTAGTTTATTACCTCTAATAGTCTTTTAATGGAGTTTGTGGTTGTTCTATATAGAGTATCATGTCATCTTTAAAGAGTGATAATTTAACTTCTTCCCTTCCTATCTCTATTCCTTTTATTTTTTTCTCTTGTCTGATCATTGCAGCCCTCTTTATCTTTTCTTATTAATTATAGCTTGAAGTCTAGCTTGTGAATATAAATAAAGCTATTCTGGGATGAAACATACTTGGTCATTGTGTAAAATCCTTTTGATGATTTGCTTGACTACTTATAGAAGATTTTCTAAACCTATGTTCATTAGAGAGATTGGCACATAGTTCTTTTTGATGTTGTTTTTTGTGTGGATTCATGTCTAATTTCTGAATCAGAATAAAGATAGCTTCCCAGAATGACTCTGAGAATATGTTTTTCATTTCAGTTTCTCCATGTATTGGTGCATACACTTCTGGATTTCACTATTGTCTTCCAATGTCATTTTTTCACTTCTAATGGCATTGACTGATGTCCCTTCTTTGTATTGGGGATCATTGACTTGTGTCTTTTCTTGCCTTTTTTGGCAAGACTGTCCAATTGAAGGCAATTGGTAATGAAAAATGTTTTATTTCATGTACACTGTAAAAGAAAGAAGGTTATCACAACCAGTTGAAAAATCTGCAGGTCAATATGTTTAGTAATAGAGAAGAAATGTATAGATTCCTGGACTGTGTGTACTATCAAAATGAAAACAAGAAAATATGACAACACAGAAAAATCCAAAAAATGTCAGGACATGTAAGCCGTAATAAAGAAACAAACAACCACATCAAATAGGAAAATCCCAAATCCCAATGGATTCAGTGTTTAATTCTAAATGATCTGTAGGGAATACCTAATGCTAGCACTCCTCAAACTCTAATAAAATTGAGAGGAAGGAAGTATTCCCAGAGCCATTCCTGGCAGCTAGAACTATGCTAGTTCCAAAATCATAGAAGAATTCAATTAAATAAGAGATCTATTTGTCAACCTCTTTAATTCAGATGCAAAATTCATCAAAAAGATCCTGGCACAGAAAATGCCACAAATCATCAAAAAGATCCCAAGTCGGCTTTATCTCATGGTGCAAGGAAGGTTCGGCACATGCACATCAATCAATGCAATATATCACAGAAAGATAAGCAAGGATGAAAATCAAATGATTATCTCAATAGCCTCAGAAAAGTCCTTTGACAAAATCATATATCTTTTCATGATAAAAATTGAAACAAAAGTAGAAGAACCTTATCTCAATCTGGTAAAATCAAGTTTTGAGAAACCTCCTGCATATATCATATTAAATGTTGGAAAACTGAAATTCACCTCTAATAAGACAAAAAAGACAAGAATATCCACTCTCACTCTATTTCTACATTGAAAGTTTTGTCTCTTGTTTCTAGACGCCTTCCCAAAGCCTCTTGGGCTCATCAGTGGGACTTGTCACAGATGGGTAGCTCTATAAAATGTGATACTGGAATTCAGGATGTCTGATCTCTGGTTACTCCCCTAATGGAAATACAATAGGCGTGGTTGTGGTTTATGGATTTACTGAAAGAGAAAGCCCTAAACTTGGTTTAGGTGGCAGAAGTCAATAGGTTTGTATTCTGAATGGTATATAGGGAAAATAGGAATTTAAGCTTGCTGCTGCTGCCTTACCTCTTCTGTGCCATGGACTATTAAAATAAACATTTCCTACTTCAACTTACATGTGTCCCATATTTTGTCCTAACAATGAGAAAATAACTAAGACAGTACATCAAATGTTAGAGCAACAAAGCAAGAGAAAAAGGTATATGTATGGGAAATTATCATTCATTTCAAATGACAAAACCATGTGCATAGAAGATCCTCCAAAAATCCTACTGTAAGACTTGTAATTAGTAACCAATGTGAGTAACATAATAAAAAGAAAATTAACACATAAAAATCAAGAGCATTTCTCTACTCCTGTAATAAACTCACATAGAATGAAATTAGAGAGACCATATTACTCACAATATCATCAAGACAAATTAAATATATATGAATTCATCCAACCAAGGAAGTGAAAAACCTCTATAATGATAGGTACAGTACTCTCAAAAAGATGCTCAGGGAGGACATCAGTAACTGGGAAGACATCCCCTGTTCCTGAATAGGCAGAATCAATTTTCTTTAAAATCACTCTACTTTATCAAATATAAATTTAACTCAGTCACAATTAAAATATCAACAGCAATTTTCACAGAACCAGCAAGGACAACCCTAATATTCATAGGAGACAGAAGAGACTTAGAATAGTGAAAGCAATCCTGAGTAACAAGTGATAGACTCTGCCAGCCTGGGGCTTAGCTATCTGCCATGTGACATCTGCCCACCATTGTACTGGATGCATAGAAGCAACTTATCTCTCCGAGCATAACTTCTATATTCTCTTTCTCATTCCAAAGATAAACCTCCTTCTCCCTTTTAGCACTTGCACCAAGCCCTCTCCAATCCCAAGTCTCCAAAATCACCCAAGCCTCCACCCCTGGTCCCCAGTAAATATGTCTGCATTTTGTTTCACAGAGGCAGTTGTCCCTTCAAATCAGCTGTTAATATGTCATTTTGCATGCCTCCTAAACTCCTCCCCCAAGCCAGGTCTAATAAAATAATCTTCACTTTGTTATTACTGAAAGCACTTATATTTCTTACACATCTCTTCTGTGCCTGCATTAAAGGTCTTTCTAATCTTTGTCCTCTCTCTCATTTTTCTGCACTGCCTCAGATTGAGTGCCAAAAATACTCAATCAACAAGGACAAAGGAAGAAGCATTACAATTTAAGGTTTGATGTTACATTTGATGTTAGATTTGATGTTAGATTGAATAGCCACAGTGATTTTTTAAAAATCAGCATAATACAGGCACAGTGATTACAAAATAAACAGGCACATGGACCAGTGGGACAGATTAGAAGAGGCAGAAACAGCACCAGGCATATTTAGCTCTGATCAAGGGGCCAAAATTATACTTTGCAAGAAAAACAGAATCTTTAAAAATGGGGCTGGGCAAATTGAATATCAAAAATCAAAATGTTGAATGCAACCTACTACATCTTACCATGTATTAAATTAAAAATCAAAATGGGTAAAAACTCTAAATGTCATAAAAGAAATAATCTGTTGGAATATTAAATATATAAATCTCCTGAAGTTATGAGTACAAGCAAAGTCTTGCAACAGAATGGCAGTTTTAGAAGAAATAATACCAAGGGTATTCAAATAGTGTCATATCAAATTATAAGATTCTTCACAGCAAAGAAAAGTCAACAGAGTGAAGAATATACACGATGGGACAAGTATTTGTGAGCTATTTCTCAGTCAGAGGACTATTCAAAATACATAACAACTAAAAATATTAGATGCACAAAAATAAAAGTCCTAATAAAAAATATGAAACTAGAATAAATATGTATTTCACAAAAGGAATACAAATGGCACATAAATATATGAAAATGCTTTCAATATTGATGGTCATTTGCGAAATGAAAATTAAACCAAAACTGATTCCATTCATCTCCAGAGAGAATAGGTATCACCAAAAATCAAGCACTAACAAGTGTTGGTAGAGCTTGAGGGAAAAAGAAACCTACATTGTTGCTGGAAATGTAACCCAGTTCACCCACTGTGGAACTAAAAACTAAGCTCTAAATACTAAAACTAGAAATTCCACCTGACTCTGGTATTTTCTTTCTAGGAATCTTATCAAATCAATTGAAAGACATGATAATACTGTAATATACAACACTCATGTTTGTACCAGCACACCTCATAATACCTAAATACTGGAGACAGACTCTATGCCCACCAAAAATTGAGTGTATAAAGAAAATGTGGTATTTAGACAGAATGTAATGTCACCTTATCACAAAGAAGGGTAAATGTCAGTCAAAACTAAGAAATTTTATGCATCTTGAGACCATAATGCTAAAAAAATACATCAGAAGCAGAAGTTTAAATATGGTGTATTTGTCTTATAAAGGAAACCAAAGATATAACTGTTGAGTGAAGTCAGAGATAATAAGAAGTAGAGGAATAGATCTTTTTCAAGTGGAAGGAAGATCAAGAAATGAAGGAAGGGGTAGGGAAGAATAGCAAAGAGAATAAAAAAAATTATTATATTATGTCTAAGTACCAACTCTCTAAAAGATATGTAATCATTATGTAGTGCAAATATATACCAATAAGAATAAAAAAACTGGAACAGAAACAAAACCTTAAAATGATGGAGAAACAGCAACTTTCCACCAAACAGAACATTAGGTAATTTATGAGTATCAAACCTGCACTATGA
The DNA here is from genome assembly GCA_004027295.1 of Dolichotis patagonum. Taxonomy (NCBI): domain Eukaryota; kingdom Metazoa; phylum Chordata; class Mammalia; order Rodentia; family Caviidae; genus Dolichotis; species Dolichotis patagonum. Next base: position 3,581 of record PVJX010036990.1, on the reverse strand, counting down.
AAAATACTCAGTTATATCCTATATAGACTAAGTGAGGCCCAGAGTACCAGAGATCTTATAGGAATGAATACATGAAGCCAGAGTGAGGAATTGATTAAAAGGGAAGAATAAAGATATCAGTGACAGAAAAGTAATGAAATGACAGGAATCAATCAATATCTTTCAGTAATTACTAACTACCCAAACCAGTGTCACATATTGGCAGATTAAATTAAAAAAAACAACTCTATGTTGCATATAGGAGACAAACGTAATTCATGAAAAAACATACTTCCTGAAAACTAAGGGATGGGAAATAGTCCTGCATGCAACAGGAGCTTGAAAGCAAGCAGGCTTTACAGAATATGTACCAATGAGTAATGAAAAGCTGACCAATCAAGACAAACTTTTTGTTTTATTTTAGTTTTCTGTGTGTGAACTTTTTTGTTCATAAATTGCTCAAGACATGCAGAACCAGCCCTTTATAAGGCTGAGGCACTCCTAGGGAGACAAGCTGCAAAGCAGAGCTGTGTCAGCTACCTGCTCACTCCCTCTGCAACTTGTGGTTAGGAGTTGAAATATCAAAAACCCTTGGCTGCAATCAATTCAAAACTTTTTTTGAAGATACACCTACCCACAGCTGGGTCTGCAACCAAAGAGAGCAGAAAGCGTCACCTGGCAGGGGAATGGTCACTCCATCAGAAAAAACCTTTCTCCAATCTTCAGTGATCTTTGAAAAATATGACTGAAGATCTTGACACCTGTGGATAAATTTCTCAGCTCTAGTGAGTGAACCTTAAGGTACAAAACTCTATTTTTTGTCTTAGAGAACTTTATTATTATTTTTAAAGCTACTTTTAAGTACACAAAAAGATATCCTGTCAAAACCTTTCTCCTCCTCCTCTTCCTCCTCTTCGCTCTCCTCCCAAGAACACAGGCCATAGACAATGGTAGATTACAGATTTACACATATCAGAAGATTCATTGTTGAATTTTACAAGAATTATAGGGCAGAATTAATTTCAATACTTTTAACAATTTTCCATCATTTTTAAGAGAACAAAAACTGTTAAATATTTCTTTTGATACTGATATTGTCAGCAAGCAAGAAATTGGACAAGGAATTACCATAGAAAGAATACTATAGACAAATTTCCTTTCAGAATCAGCATGGAAAACTCCTCAATATGATGCTGGCAGACAGAATTTAACACATCACTACAAAAGAACACAGATCATGACCCAGGTGATTTTATCCAAGGAATGCAAGGATTGTTCAACATATATAAGTTAGTAAGTGTAATATATCACAGAAACAAATGTAATATTAAAAATATCATGATCATATAAGTATATGCAGAAAAAAACCAGTGACAACCTCCAGCATTTATTCATTGTTAAAAAAAAAAAGCACTGAGGAGAAGAAATGTAGAGAAACCTTACCTAAAAATTGTAAAAGTTATCTATGACACTTCCATTGCTTGTATATACTAAATGGGAAAATTTTAAAAGATAATTTCTAAAATCATGAATAAAGCAATGATATCCAATGTAATCATTTCTGTCCAATATAGTATTCAAAATTTTGCAAGATCAGTTAGGCAAGAGAAATTAAAGCAATTTTAGTAGAAAAGGAAAAGTCAAAATATCTTTCCTGTCAAATAATGTGACTTTTGAAATAGAGCATACAAATAAACCAAACCTATAAACTGAAAAAACAAACTCCACTAAAAGACCCTTAGAACTAATAGCAAATTCAACAAAGTAACAAGATACAAAATAAACACACAAAACAAACAGCATTTTGATACACACACACACACACACACACACAAACACACACACACAATCACCAAGAAAAAATAAAACAGCAGTTCTATTCACAAATACTATATGCCTTGGAATTAATGTAACTGAAGATGTGAAGAACCTTTGTAATGAAACCTATACTACCCTGAACAGAAGACAGAAGAATACATTAGAAAATGCAAAGGCTTCTCCTATTCTTGCACAGGAAAACAAATAATTTCAAAATGTTAATATTAAAAATGCTATATAGATTTAACAAATCCTCTGATACATTACCATCAATTTTTTACAGAACTCAAATGAGTAATTCTAAACAAATATACCTTCTGCATAAATACTTCTGTGAACAAGAAGAGACCCTGAAGAGCCAAAGCAGTCCTGGTTAACAAGTGCAAGGCATCAGGCATCCCAATGCCAGGCTGATGGTTATAGTACAAAGCTACAGAAGTGATACAGCATGGTACTGGTACAAAAATACATATTACCAAATGGAATAGAATGGAGGATGCAGATGAACACAAGGGCAAATAGTATGTGCCAGAAAGAATGAAAATCACAACCAATATTTCTGAAAAATTAGTTATTTATAGGCAGAAGGGTGAATTTTGATCCATAGCTTTCATAATGCACTAAAACAAAATAAAACGAATCAAAATCCCCTATATATAGAAATACCAATGCTGATCTGGTGAAAAAAAATTAAAATTCTTGATGATATAGACATAAGCTACAAATTCCTGAACAGAGCCCTATTTACACAAGAAATAATATCAACAATCAACAAATAATACTATTTTAAATTTAAAAATCTGTGCACAGCAAAGGAAACAACCGACAGAGTGAAAAGACAAGAAGGGAATGGGAAAAACTGTACCAGCCACTCTCCAGGCAGAGGAGCAGTATCGAGAATGTATAGAGAACTAAAAATTCTAGACCACCAAAAGTAAAAGATCCAATTAAAAATAGGCAATTGACATAAGTAGGTACTTCTCAAAAAATACAAATTTTAATAAATTCATGAAAATGAAGTTCAGCATCTTTGCCATTAAAAAATGCAAGTCAAATCAACACTGAGAATCCATCTTCATGTAGTAAATGGCCATTATCCATGATTCAAGAACAACAAATGCTGAGGAGGTTATAGAGGATAAAATGAGCTTTTACACATTGTTGTTGGGTATTTAAATGAGTATAAATCAATTTTGATGTCATTTTGAAGAATTCCCAAAAAATGAAATAAAGAAGTACACTTTCACCTGGCTATGCCTTTACTCCACATCATCTTGAAAAAGCTAAAGTCAGCATAGTATAGCAATATATGTGTGTATACATATTTATACTAACACAGCTCACAAAAGATAAATCATGGAAGCAGTGTTTACACATGAAATGGTGGATAAAGATAGTATGGCATATCTAAACAATGGAATATTACTCAGTCATAAAGAAGGATAATTTTGAAACATTTTCAGGAATATAGATAAGGTTTGAGATCATAATGCAAAGTAAAATAATTTAGTTTTAAAAAGCTAAATATCCCTGGGGATTTAGCTCAGTGGCTTAAGCGTCTGCCTGGCAAGAGCAAAGTTATGAGTTTGAGCCCTGGTACCACCCCTCCCAAAAAAGCTAAATATCAAATATCACATGAGGTCTTTGATGTAAAACAACCAAATATAAACAATTTAGATATTAAAATAAAACCCCAAGTTGTAAAGTAGAGACGTAGACTATGGGAATCAAGGGGCTCTGGGGAACAAAAGGAGAGGGGAGAGGTGTAAAACAGGTGGAGTAAA